>OVBA01009394.1:0-10694 GCA_900406435.1 Lepidium aucheri | reverse complement strand
TCCTTGCGTGAGCTTGGGCACCGAGGAGTGGTTCTGGTCTTCGCCCTCGGGAGATGAGGCCGAGTGAATAGTCTGAGTGTAATGGATTTGTCTTCCCCCACAGCAGATAGGTTGAGTCTAGTGACTGAAGCATCTTTTCCTGGGCGTTCTGAGCAGTCCTCGCCTTGCGATCCTCGAGGCAGCGATCCGAGTTTGCATGACTTCTTTTGCCTAGCAGCTGATGCAATCATCCTTAGCTCCATTTTAAGCTCCTTTGTGCTCTTTTACCTAGATTAAACTCCAAACTCCAAATGCAAATGCAAAGAAAGCAAAAAAAACCTAAAAAGACTTAAGTAATCAGAAAATCTATCTAAACGGATGCATAAATACCTAAAACAAGACTCCAAAACCATCAAAAATCACACACAGCAACACTCATCATGGATGCACAGGTCATGAGAAGTCATAATATTTTAAGATTGTGGGTTATCCAGAATGGTGGGGAGAACAATCTAGCACATGTGGTACATCCGCTCGTGGTCACGAACGCAGCTCTAATAGGGGTCGTGGTCGCGGGAAAGGTGCTCCAATGGCAAATCAGGTCTCTGTAACACCACCAACCGGTATTCCTTCCCTCACAGCCAATCAATGGAACTCTCTAGCCACGTTCCTCAAAGGCAAAAAGAATACCTCTGGTGAAAAGTTGGACAAGTTCTCACATGAGCATTAGCAAAACCTTCTCTTGGGCAAGAATACCTACGGTACAGAGCATTGGCAAAACCTTCTCTTGGGCAAGAAAACGTGGTGATCTTTGGATTCAGAGCAAGTTGGATCGTAGCTTCGGAAATCCTCCTTGGTTCTCCCAATTTCTAGCAGCCTCCCAAAGATTTTTGGATTTTAAAGGATCAGACCACAGACCGGTGGTTCTATTCCTTATGAATTCACAGGAAACATATCATGGCTCTTTTGGTTTGACAAGCGGTTGCTAAGTCAGCCTTTGGTTAATGATACGGTGAATGTTGCTTGGACTAACCATGATAATACCAAGGACCTCTCGGTTTCAGAACGGATCCGAGTGTGTCGGAAGGAGCTAAGCGTATGGAAAAAGATAGCTAACGTCAATTCTAAGGAAAGGATTTCTCACCTGTAGATTTAGTATGACCAGGAAACTACTTGTCCTCTTCCTTGTTCTGACAGGCTTGCTTATCTGAAAAAAGAAATGGTAAAAGCTTAGTGTGATAAGGAAAGTTTTTGGCAGCAAAGTGTCGACAGAAATGGTTAAAGGAGGGAGACTGTAATACCAAATATTTTTACTCCTCAGTCAAAGCCAACATATCTAGACTAGGAATGGTTTCCTTGAGTACGGTACTTCCCACAAAACATAGATCTCTAAAAAGAAAGTTGCAATATAGTATTTTGCTCAGCTTTTCATGTCATCCTCACCTACTCTGCTTCATACCTTCTTTGAAGGCTTCGTCCCAAAGGTAACAGCAGAAATGAATGAGTCTCTATTTGCAGAGGAATCAGATGATAAAGTTCACCAAGCAGTTTTTTTCTTTGAAACTCTCCAGTGCATCGGGAGCTGACGGTATGACCAGCCTCTTTTTTAAAAAATACTGGAACACAGTCGGCAGAAAGCTTTAACAAGAAATCGAACTTTTGATAACCTTAACTTTCCTCATTCCTAAGAAAGACAATGCGGAGAAGATGTGTATGAGACTTATAAGTCTTTGCTCTTTTATGTATAAAATCATATCCAAGATTTTGGTCACAAGATTGAAACCGCTCCTACCTTTGTTAGTATCACCCAACCAATCTGCTTTTGTAGAGGAAAGGATGATAACAGATAACATAACCATTACGCACGAGATCATTCACAGACTGATAACTATTCCAAAACTAGCTTCAGGTTTTCTTGCTCTTAAATCTAACGTGTCCAAAGCATTCGACCGGGTCGAATGGGACTACTTGCAAAGCCTTCTCTTAGCTTTAGCGTTCTCTTATATTTGGGTTAAATGGGTCATGACTTGTGCGAGAACAATAACTTACTCAGTTCTAATCAACGGGTAAGAGCATAGTTTGATTTCTTCAGAGAGAGGGCTCAGGCAAGGAGACCCTCTTTCGCATTTCCTTTTTATCTTATGTTATGAAAGCCTAACCCATCTCCTGAACAGAGCTAAAGCAAGAAACATGATCCAAGCAGTATATTTCTCAGCCAACCTGCAGCAGTGTACCATTCTAAAGAATATTCTGTCGTCGTATTCCTCTCTCACATGTCAGGTTATTAACCCTTCAAAATCATCTCTGACTTTTGGAAACCAGTTTGATGCTACCTCCAAACGAACAATGAAGTCTCTATTTGGAGTTGTTAATGAAGGTGGAGCTGGAACAAATTTGAGTTTCCCGAATATTTCATTGGCTCGAAAAACAAAATGTTAGTCCTCCTCCATGACAAGCTTAAGAATAGACTCTCTGGATGGTTTTGGAGGACGCTCTCACAAGGAGAAAAGGACATTCTAATCAAAATTGTTGTTATGGCGATGATGGTTTATGCAATGCATGTATTCAAGTTTCCCAAATCCACTGTCTCATCCTTAACTAGTGCCATCTCAGCTTTCTGGTGGGATACAGAGGAAGAGAAAAGAAAGATTAGATAGGTCTCTTGGGAAAGAAGGTGCCTACTAAAGAAACAAGGAGGCTTATGTTACAAAGATTTGAGCCTTTTTAATCAATCCTTATTAGCAAAACGGGCATGTAGACTGATTCAAGAGCCAAATATCCTTTGTGCTAGGTTTATAAAGAGTCGATATTATCCAAATGAAGATTTCCTGCAAGCTCTATTAGGTACAAGGCCTTCCTTTGCGTGGGGAAGCATCCTAGCAGGAAGAGATCTCATTATACAAGAAACTAAACTAGGGTTGGTGACGGGAAATCGCTTCGGATTTTGTTATCCAGTTGGATACAAAACATAGAGATGAGACCACCTTTTCCGCAAACTATTTCACCTAACCTCAACCTCATGGTGGATTCCTTATTATGGCCAAACTCTAACACCTGGAATACTGAAAATTGGTTGAGAAGTTATGTCCTGAAGATATCTCACACATTCTAAGGATCAATCTGATAATCTCCTCACCGGATTTTAGTACCTGGAAATATAACAGGTCGGGAGATTATACCATCAAGTCCGGCTATTGGCTTGCTGCTACCACTCAGAAAGAAGCACTAATAGCAAAAGCAACACAGAGACATTCCATCAACAAAATCAAGAATCTGGTTTGGCATATTATGGCACCTAGAAAGATACAAATTTTTTATGGAAAGCCTTTAGCGGAGCAATCTTGGCAGCATCCGATCTAGCGTCAAAAAGAATACACATTGATACAAGATGTCAAATTTTTGGGGAAGAGAATAAAAACACCATTCACTTATTATTTCAATGTCCACTTGCGAGATAAATCTAGGCTATGGATCTAACTCATTCTCCTTTTGGAGGGTATGACTCTCATGGTTTGTATTTTAATATTCATCATGCTCTGTAGGCAATTAAAAACCTATCTATTCCTCAAGATTTCAGGCAAATCATTCTTTGGATACTGCAGACTCTTTTAGAAAACAGGAATAATGTGCTCTTCGAAGGCCATATATACTTAGTCATGGATATCCTTAACAAAATACATAAAGACTCGCGGGACTGGTTCCAAGCGTAATCCATTGAACATGAGATTGAAAGGCACTAATATGTGAGAATGCAAGCTAAGATACACGATGGAGAGCACCGCCAAAACCGTGGATAAAATGTAATATTGGATCCACATGGAGCAAGCACAAGTCTCTAGCTGGGGCATTGTGGGTGGTTAGGAATAACACCGGGATAGTTCTATGTCATGGTAGAAGGGCTTTCACTTTCATCTCATCTCCTTGGGATGCAATTGTGGCGAGTCTGACTTGGACAGTAGAGAGCATAAAGGACCTAAGGTATTGCAATGTCATCTTTGCTTTGGAAAACAAGGATGCTATTGCTATGATTAATCGGCCAAAGGCATGGCCATCTTTTAGATCTTCTTCATTGCCAATAACTAAGGCTCTCGAAGATCTATCTTTTAGAAATTAATTTTTGAAGCGAGAAGAATTAATAGAGGAGCTTTCTTGATAGCTCAAAGTGTCTCGCATGAGAATCATATGCAATCTTATGTAGCTAGGGGTGGCCTTTTTTGGTTACATGATACATTTGATGAGGATGCAAATTCTTTGTCATTGTAATGCCCTCTATTTTGATTGCTCACGATCCTGTTAGAAGAAAACATTAAGGTTTATTCGGTATGATACTATCATATTCTCAGTGAAAAAAAATAGTTATTAAATATTTAAATATTGAATTTATATATATACATATATGTTTGCGGGTTTCCAACAACAAGTGAAAGATGGAATGGCAAGTTTTAAATTTGCAGTACTACCAAATTCATAATAAATATTTTGTTATTATTTTAAAATTTTATTTTTTTGTCAATTTTACTATAATTGGATCGACAAAGTCCAATTCATAGCCAAAGACAATATTCTAAAATCTCCTTTAATTCTTCTCCTTACATCTGGGAAGGTTTGAACCTGGGTATCCGAGGATTTATAAAATGGTCACTACCATTGGACCACCTATCATTTAGCATTATTTTAAAATTTTGTCCTGTTATTTACTTTTAACGGTTAATTGGTAATTATTTATTTTTTAGAATTCTGTCTTTTTACAAGTACTAATAACAGTCTAAATTTGGCTCACTTTTCATTTACGTATTTTTTTAAGTGTGGTATGGAAATCTTATATTTTCTTGTGATCAGTGAAAAGTGGAAAAACACATTGCAATTCCACACAAATAAAGTCACCAATCACAGCCTTATATTACACCACAGTTTCTTTTGTACTTGTACTGCATCATACATAAATGTTTATGCGTAAAACAACATATCAAAAATCTGGTATACTAGATTAAATTTAACAAACAAAATACAACGAATTATAAAATTATTTACCAAAGGACCGAATGTAGTTTCTCTTTATCGGACTCTAGATAACTAATTTTTTTTGTGAACTTTCCTTGTTCTCCTTGCTTTGATCATGACTCTTATTTTATAGATGTCTTCTTCTATATTATTTAGAGAATATTTTGATGTCGCTGATACTGTCGGATTGGATGGTATCTTCGTCGTCTCAATCATGATGATTGATGAAATCAGATTGAGCGGTAATTCCTTAATTGATTAGCACGTCAGTCGCTTGTGGTAGTTAGCGCGCGCTAACACCAATTCGACCTGCTGTTTTTGAATTGAGTCTTCAACTCTCGTTAATATTGGGTCCTTTCTTTTTTTGTTGGGTCCGAACAATTTGGATCTTACCATCAACAATATTTTTTTTGTATAAAAGTTACTATAAACAATATCTTATCATGTATTTATATTGCACTGCACTTTATCTTTTCTTGTAAAAACCATAATCACCAGATCAATTTATATAATATTTTTGAGTGAAGTTCGGCCATTAAATTTTTTAAAACAATATTTAAGTTAGTTTTAATGAAGTCGAGTAGGATCCCAATATAAGTCAGACCATCATTAACGGGCGGATTTAAGGGGTTTCTTAGACAAAAAACTGATTAAAAAAATTAAAATAAATGAAAAACGTTAAGAAACGTTTCTTAAATAAGAAACATTTTGCGGAATAAGAAACGCAGACGTGGCCAGTTCTGATTGGTCGCAAGTGTGGGTATAGAAGAGAAAAAAAACGGACAAATTCATTTGACCAAAATTTTTCTCTCTCTTTTTTCTTCTTCTCGCTTTGTTCTCTCTCCTCTTTGCATGCGATTGCGAGAAATCGAATCGATTTCAACAAAGGAGAAGGGAAAATCATTGTCGTGACTACTCGACGGAGTTTTGTGGAGGATCTGAGGTGTTAAGGTGGTCGTTGGTTGAGGAGAAGAAGATTTGTTCGCCTGCGAAGTCGGAATTGTGAGAGAAAGTGATGGTCGGAGGCGAAATCGAAGCAATTGGTGGATGAATCGTCTCCAAAAAACGTAAGTTATCGTATCTAGTATGTAATTTTGTATCGATTTTGAAAATAGGGATTTAGGATTTGTGCGATTTTTGAAATTAGGGTTTCGAGAATTAGGGCTTTAGTTTGAATCGTTTATAAACCTCTAATTAGGCTAATTATAAGCTTGTTTGAGTGTTTGATTGATTGTAATTGTTGATGGTTTGAAATAGGAATTAGGGTTTGCAGATTTTTGAATTTAGGGTTTCGAGAATTTATGGCTTTTATTTGATTCGTTTATAAATATCTAATTAGTGTAATTACAAGGTTGTTTGAGTGATGGATTGATTGTAATTTTCGATTCTGTGAAATAGGAATTATGGTTGTCGGGTTAGTGAATTAAGTGTTTCCAGAATAAGGGCTTTTGTTTGATTTGTTTATAAACATGTAATTAAGGTAATTTGTAGTTTTTTGAGTGTTTGATTGATTAAATTCGTTAAAGATATTATTTTTTTAACATAATTTCTCTGTTTTATGTCTGAGGTTCGGTGAGGGAAGAGAAACAAAGTTCAATGCTTGGAGTTGGTGGAATGCGGAGTGGAGAATCAAGGTTAGTGTTGATGATTATGGTTGTTTTGATGTTGATGAATATGTCTGAGGTTTTTGATATTTTGATGTTGATGATTGTGTCTTAACTACAATGGTAATAATGTGTCTTAGGTGTTGATGAGTGGTAATTAAGTAGAACATGGTAATTGATGTTGATGAGTGGTAATTGAGTAGAACATGGTTGTTGATGTTGATGAGTGGTAATTGAGTAGAACATGGTTGTGTTTAAAATGGTTATGTGTAGTAACTGAATATATATATATATATATAGAACTGAGAGTGAAATAAAGGTTTTGTGGATAATGGAATTGTTTCTGTAAATTGATATATATATATATATATAACTGACATGGGATTTAAGCTAACTAACATGATATATATATAACATGGAATTGATTCTAGCGTTGAATGATTTTGGTTCTGTGTAAATGCTGAATTGGTTCAGTGGATGATGGAATTGATATATATATATATATATATATATATATAAATTGGTTATGTGGATGAGTTGAGATAAATATGTAAATCTGTGAATTGATTGTTAACTGAGATAAATTGATTGTTAACTGAGATAAGTAGAGGTTATGGTTGTGTGTCGTGTCTGTGAGTTGTCAAAACTTACACTCTCAATAAATGTTAACCACAAGTAGGTTGTGAAATTAACTCTGAATAACTCTCAATTCTTTGAGGTTATAAAATAAACTCTCAACCATAGCCTTCAAACCACTCTAAAAAACTCAAAATTTCTGTAATGAATCCCTTTATTAACTTGTCTGGCTTCATGGATCTTTTAAGTAGTCAACAAAATTCCCTTCAACAAAACCTTCAGCCATTTACCTTTGAGTCGCCATCACCAAGCATTATGCTTGGTGAATCTGAAGACCCTCAGTTCAGCACCCAAGCAGAAATCCCCTCAGCAGGCAAGAGGAATCTGTGGTCAGTGGTAGAAGACCTGATCTTGATCTCTGCTTGGTTAAACACAAGCAAATACATAATCATAGGAAATGAGCAGAGAGGAGAAGCATTTTGGAAGCGGATTGCAGCATATTTTGCTGCAAGTCCTAATGCTTCTTCTCAAAAAAAAGAAAACCAGGACAATGCAAACAAAGATGGGCTAAGATTAAGGAGAGCACGTGTAAGTTTGCTAGGTCTCATCAAGCTGCAAAGACACAGATGGCTAGTGGTATGAATGATGATGATCTCATTAAGCTAGCTCACCAAATATATGAGAATGATTATAAGAAGAAGTTCAACATGGAGCACGCATGGAGAGCTTTAAGATATGACTAGAAGTGGTGTGCTCTACATTCGACTAAAGAGTCAGAGAAGAATAAAAGAAGAAAAGGTGATTCTGGATATTTTCATTCAGCTGAAGCTTCCCAAGGCAATGGAGAGTCTCAAGCTTCTGAAGCTCGGCCACAAGGGGTGAAAGCTGCCAAGAATAAGGGAAAGAGGACAGCCACTAGTTCACTAAATCTTGAAGGAGGAGGTGAAGCTTTGGATAAAATTCATACTTTGTGGGAAGTAAGGCAAAAAGACTTTGCTTTGAAGCAACAAGAACATGCTTTGAATGATAAACTTACTAACAAGA
Source organism: Lepidium aucheri (assembly GCA_900406435.1). Lineage (NCBI taxonomy): Eukaryota > Viridiplantae > Streptophyta > Magnoliopsida > Brassicales > Brassicaceae > Lepidium > Lepidium aucheri. Next base: position 2,490 of record OVBA01009394.1, on the reverse strand, counting down.
AATTACTTGAACGAATTCTAGCTAAGACTGAGCCTTTGTCTGAAATTTAAGAAGAACTCAAAGTCAAGCTAATTAGGGAGATTTTGCTTTGAAACTCTTCTGTTATGGTTATGCTTTTGTGTGATTCTGCTTTGGTATGTTTCGGTTTTGTTATGTTATGCTTTTGTATGATACTGCTTTTGTATGATATTGCTTTTATATGCTTTGGTATAATATGCTTTTGTATGATACTGCTTTTAATTTGTGATGTTTTGGTTTACGCTTTTGCGAGAAACTTGTTTGGTTGTCAGACTTCATGTTAAGAATGGAGAGGAGAAGAGTAGATGATCATAAGCCATGGTAAGTTAGAACTTGTTTCTAAAATGCTTCAGGTTTTTGCACTCATGTTCCTTGATTGGTACTCATGTTCCTTGTTTTTTAATTGGTGTACGAATATGTTGAGTACTAGAAGTCATAGACGCAAGTGTGTAAATCGACAACAAGAAGTCACGGAGCCTTGTACTCATGTGTCACAGACCTGATCGCCACTATGTCACGGACATTTGATTGTTGTTGTTGCACTTTTTTTGGAAAATATGTCACGGACAATTGTTGTAGTCTTTTATAAATATGTCTTTGCTATACTTTCATCATTGTACAATTTTCAATTCTCTTTCAATACAAAGTTCAATTTTCTTTCATGACAAATTTCATTTTTCTTTCATTACAAAGTTCAATTTTCTTTCATTTCATAAAACTTTCATAAAACCAATCCTCATTATCTATTCCTCATTATCTATCATAAACTCATTTATTCTCATTATCTACTCTAAAATATGGCTTCTTCTTCCCATGATGATTTAGCGGAAGCGCTAAACGAAGAATTCGATAATCTTTTTCATAAAGAATTAGATGCTTCTTTGTACTCTAACACTGATGGTGTAGCAGCTCCTAAGTAGAGGAAAAAAAGAATCCATATCGAAAGAAATCGTGAAGAAGGCCACATGAAGTTATGGAACGACTACTTTGCAGAAAATGCAACTTTCCCGCCTCAAGTTTTTTGACGTCGCTTTAGAATGAATAAATCATTATTCATTCGTATTGTTGATCGCTTATCAAATGAAATTCATTTCTTTCTACAGAGAAGAGTTGCAACCGGAAGGTCCGGCTTCTCTGCACTACAGAAGTGTACAGCAGCAATTCGTATTCTCGCATACGGTTGTGCGGCTGATGCAGTTGACGAATACCTCCGAATGGGTGAAACTACTTCCATGAAGTGCATGGAACATTTTGTTAACGGAATCATTTTTTGCTTTAGAGAGGAGTACCTAAGAAAACCCATCGCAGAAGATCTCCAAAGGCTACTCGTTATTGGAGAAATTAGAGGATTTCCCGGCATGATGGGAAGCAACGATTGTATGCATTGGGAGTGGAAGAATTGTCCCACCGCTTGGAAAGGACAATATTCTCGTGATTCCGGTAAACCAACTATCGTTTTAGAGGCGGTTTCTTCCCAAGACCTTTGGATACGGCACGCACTTTTTGGTCCTCCCGGAACTTTAAATAATATCAACATTTTTGATCACTCTCCAATTTTTGATGACATATTACAAGGTCGAGCACCGAGAGTGAGGTATGTTGTGAACGGGAACGTATATCGTTTGGGTAACTATCTCACTGATGGAATTTATCCAAAATGGGCTTCATTTATCCAATCTATTTCACTTCCACAAACTGAGAAAGCATCTTTATTTGTCACCCATCAAGAAGCTTGTCGTAAAGATGTCGAGCGTGCTTTTGGAGTTTTGCAAGCTCGATTTGCAAGTGTTAAAAATCCAGCTCTTATTTGGGATAAGGAAAAAATTGGGAAAATTATGCGAACGTGTATTATACTCCACAATATGATAGTAGAAGACGAACAAGATATGTATACTCAGTTCGATGTCAACGAATTTTTTAGAGGCCGATTCTTCTGGAAGTACGCTGGTCGATTTCACATATTATACTGATATGCCTTCAAATCTCGTCGATATGATGGCAACTAGAACACGCATTCGTGATCGAACTATCCATGAACAACTAAAGAACGATTTGGTCGAGCATATATGGAATAAATTTTCAACCAATCAAGATTAAATTGATTGTCTACTAGATTATGTACTTCATATAGTGTACCTTACACTATGCTTTCTAATTCTTATTAATTTCCATCACTAATTAAGTTTTCTAAAAAAAAAAAAATTCTAAGATCCTCCCATAAGAAAATACCTTTATTCATACCAAAATCCATAACAAAAAATTACATCTCTTATCTCCCATTTTTTCCATTTTATTAATTTTTTAATACTAAAATCCCCTAAAGAGGAGACCCTCAATAATGAGACCAAGAACAATGCAAGGTTTTTGACTCAGTTTTCAAAAAAAAAAAAATTAAAAAATTTAGGAAACCAACTCTTAGATCATCTCCAATGGTTGCCTTCATTTTTTTCTTCAAAAATGAAGTTCTCTATA
>OVBA01009393.1:0-10699 GCA_900406435.1 Lepidium aucheri | reverse complement strand
AAGAAGAACCAAGAGAGGAGCTAAATAACTTTGCCTGGAAAAAGGAGATCTAGAATCAGAAGATATCTCTCAAACTGAAGATGTTTCTATGGAGAATTGCTAGAAGGGCTTTACCGGTGGGAGAAGCCTTAGCAGCTAGGAACATCAATGCAAACTCTTGTTGTATCAGATGTGGTGAAGTCGAGACTCTAGAACATACTTTCCTGCATTGCAACTATGCACAATCGGTATGGGAAAAAGCTCCATTAGCTGCCAAGCTCAAGCCAGATGATTACACCTTAATAATAGAAGCACTTAAGTCTANCTCTTAAGTCTTGGAACTGTATTTGGGCTTTACCACCGACGGGAATTAGCCAAGGACCTCTCTTCCCCTGAATTTGCTGGGAAATATGGAAAACACGAAACCAGTTAATTTTCGAAAAGAGATACTTTAATGATGATGAAACTATAGGTAAAGTAGTAAGAGAAGCAAAGGAATGGCATCAAGGCCAGGAATCAGTAGATCGAGAATCTACAAGAACTTACACAGGCTCAAGAGCGGATTCTTCATCCACCGGAAATCACAGTCTATTCACTGATGGGGTATGGAATCCAGAGTCAAAAATCGCTGGAATGGGATGGCAAATCAAAAAACGAGATGAAAGTGAAATTAGTGTGAACAGAGCATCGACAAGCTTCATCAAATCACCTCTAATGGCAGAAGGATTGGCTATGCTCAATGGAATCTCTGCAGCAAAAGAAATTGGAATTACCCACCTCGATGTGTTCTCTGACTCACTCCAATTAGTTCAAGCGATGAAAAGCTACTCTCATATCAAAGAAATTTATGGCGTTATAGAGGACATCCACCAACTCCTCTCTTCCTTTGCTAATATCGAGTTTAATTATGTTAGGAGAGAGTTTAATTCAATTGCAGACTCAGCTGCAAAATTGGCCATTTGTGAGGTCCAGGACAATTTGAATGTTGGCCCAGATTAATTTTTAATGAATTACTTTCTTACCAAAAAAAAAATTTGCTCAACACGTGTTTCACAACATATATAATCCAATATCTAATATTCTTATTTTAGAACAATGTAATGGAAGATCTGATATTAAAGTTTCTGTTCAATTAATCGATAATATGTTATATGTATCTTTTTGTGTGTGTGCAGAGTTATATGTTATATGTATCTTAAATCTTGTTATATGTATTGTCGAGTTCTACATATTTTGCAACTGATTAGAATAATACAATAAATGATTTTGAAATAAAAAATTCGATTCTTTTACTACAGTTAATTAATTATAATTAAAAGGTATTGATCGGGTGTTAAGAAAACACTCATTTCCTCGAAGCTTCTTGTTCATATCTTTCATCAAAAAGGACTATTCGATAAATCTTACTACATGGATTTATGATATTATCTAAAACCAAATTCCAATAATAAATTGTAAAAAAAGAAAATATTCAGCCATTTGAGTAAAACATTGTAAAGTAATTTTGATATAGTGCCAGATGATAAATCCATTAAAGGCAGTCACCATCATAGAATTATGGATAAAGTTCCACTGTCTATATTATATGGGAATTTGGCTAATGTACCAGTCAGTGATTCAATTACATATATAAAAGGAGACTATGTCTCTCCAGAAATCGACACGTGGCATTTTGGAGCTTTCGGGTGGTAACACATCAGCATAATCATTAATTCAACTTACCAATGAGATTAAAACAATAATACACAGCAGCATCATCAATAATTCAAACTACCAATGAGATTAAAAAAATTCTACACATAACCAAACCTATTTTTAAATAGCATCATAATTACATTTCAATATATATCAGGAAACTAAACATACAACTTTTATATTAAACTACTTTTTCTAACTTATATACAAAATTAGAAGTATTATGTATTTGGTTCTATTTGAGCAAGACACAACTTTAATTTGCTAAAAAATTACATGAATTATAAATTGTACATTATTACATTTAAAAGAAAGGTTGTATGCGTTTATTCATATACTGAATATTAAAAATCAAACAAAAAAACTAAAATTAAATTGAATGCTTATATTCATCTAATAAATAAGTTTAGCAAATTACAATTTAAACATCACTTAACTTGCAAGTGGCCTTTAGTCTAGTGGCAGGGGTAAGTCCACTAAATGGCAGGCGCACTTGCATATCCTGGGATCGAGTCCCGTCGCCTGCATTATGCAGGAACTTGGCTAATAGGCCTGCCAGTTGTGACCCAATATTGTTGACAAAAAAACATCATTTAACTTTTACAACAAAACTAATTTTAAAATATGAATATCAAATCTGTTTGTTGAAAATTATTTATTTTTAGCTGTTAAATGTATTGGCTGAAAATTATTTATTTTTAAATGTTAAATATATTTGTTTATAAATATTATTTTGCGAATTCGTTCAGGTATAATTATGAATAAGAACCTAGATCGTGATTTTATTAAGCGAAAAAAAGATAAAAGTAACAAGTATTGTGAATAAATAGAAACCTACGCGCGAAAATCATATTGATGACATAGTGAATCAAGAGAAACATATAACTATCAGTCTTCGTATTGATATAGTTATAAGTTGGCTATCTAATTTTTGACTCTCGAAATTAAATTAATAACCAAATTATTGTAAAAATCAAGCATCACATAAATAGTTTTTAAAATAGTTTTAAAATCAGATAAATAAATTATTTTATAAACATTATCCCGCGCATCACTCGGGTACAAACCTAGTGTTAATTAAAAAAAGGTAAAACAGTGTCTCTTGTTAAAGCAATTTTATTACTAAGAAAATTTCAGATGGTGGCCAAATCTGAAAAAAAAGTTATAGTCCTCGTTGATAACATTAGATATGCATGGTGGAACTAAAGTATAAAGTTGAAAAGGAATAAAATCAATATGACAACGAGCTAAATGATCAGTTGCCGATTACATTGTCGTCGAATTTAAAGAAGATCGATTTGATCAAATCCGGCATGCTAATAATGAATCTCTCGTAACCAACTATATAGGCCATAACTGTTTTGCTTGCTTTGTAGCAAATGAAGCACAATTTGATTGTCTCTTTTAAATAAAACTGACCGATAACCTTTAACCTTTAACCTTTAACCTTTAACCCATAAATGTTATATCCATAAAGAGGGCTTCAAGTTCATTTTCTAGAGGGGATATAAACAAATCTGTCTTAAATTACTACCAGCTTCAAGATATGTTCTGTTTGCATCTCGTACAATCCAACCTGCTTTCGATGGTGATGTTGTATTAACAAAGCCACAATCACAACTGAGATGCAGCAACTGAAGAAGGATAAACACCAAACTTGAATAAAGTCAACCATTAAGAAGTGTAACTCAAATTTTTCATTCGATTAAACCATCAATTTTATACAAAATTTCTTTTCCCAACGAATAGGTGATCGAATTTTGATTTATGGGAATAAAAACAAAAAAGATTACTACAAAGAGAGAGGATAGAGAGATACTATCGGACATGATCCCGTGTATCTCGGATAGAGTTTTTTTTATATATATACTAATTTTATTCCATTAGTATTATTTTTTCGTCGATATTAATCATTAAAACCTTCAAACGTGAGATTACAATCCAAAAGGGGATCAGACTCAATCAAAACAACAAAGGATTATAAGGAGGTGGCGACATAGATTGACCGTAGCCAATTCTTTAACCAAAAAGGAAATCCTGCTGCAATGTAAGATTGTCAATGATCCATGGATGTAGCACTTTGAGCTATTAGATAGGTTCCTTTGTTAGCATTTCTATTTTCCAAAAGAATATTCCAAGAAGGAAAAGTCTTCAGAATCTGAAGCAAGGCATAAGATTGAGACTTGAAGTTAGGCTGGACAATTGGTCTTTTGGTAGCACCAAGCAAGGCTGAATTATCTACACCAAAAACAATTTTGTTAATTTGCAAAGATTTTATACTTTGCATCGTCCAAAACCAGCCTTTAAAGTGAGCATTGTCTTCAGGTAGGACTGATGAGAAATTACATCGGCCATGAAGTAAGCCATGTCCCAAACTGTTAGCAAGCATCCATCCCACACCTGCAATCTTGGTCTCTTTGTGCCAGTATCCCCCTATGTTGCATTTAACCCAATCGGTAGGAGGAGGTTGCCAAGAAACCTGCCTCTGTTGTGTTTGAACAATGTTAAGCTGTGAGGCTTCGCTTTCCTGCTACAATTGCTGAGCCAATAAATAATTATCACATTCAGCTCTTATACTTGTAATAAGGTCCATTGGGTTTTTAGTTTTCCCTTCAAAGTAGAAAGCATTTCTGTTCTTCCAAAGAGCCCAAACAATCCATGGTCCAAGTAGGCGAATGTGTTTTGGGTAATTCCGAACTGCTTGAAAGTCCAACACATAGTTGATGTTAAAAGCTGTAAAGTGGTTCTCGAAACCGTGCTCAGGCGTAGGGAACAATGACAGAGCCCATATCTGTCTCGCATAAGGACACGAGAACAGCATATGATTAATAGCTTCCCCATCTTGAGCACACAATCTACACAATGACACCACCGATGCAACTCTATGTTTTAAGTTGTCTGTGACCGCAAGAGCACCACAGAGAGACTTCCATAAGAAGACTTTTATTTTCGAGGGGATCATTAGCTTCCAGACTTGTGACTTTATAACATCAGAGGATGGTTGGGAGTGGAGAAAACCATGGTCCTTCATGTCTTTCAATTTTGCTGCAATTTGGTATCCTGATTTAGAGGAATAATCCCCACTTTTAGTGAACCCCCAAGTATAAAAGTCTGGCAAGTTAGGCGAATGCCTGATTTGTAGAATACAATTGATGTCATTTTGAAAGAAGTTTCTCTCAAGCTTATGCATGTTCCATTCCCCTGTGTCATTATTGATCAAGTCTGTGACTTTGAGATGCACATTGACTACCTTTGTCTTCCGTATTGGAGCTCACATTTCCCCATCAAGAAGCCATTTCGAAGTCCAAACGTGAATGGTCTGACCATTCCCTACTTTTTGCTGCAGTCCTTGCATCAACAATTCCCTTCCATATAGAATACTTTTCCAAGCCAGCAAAGCTGATCTACCCTTAGGTGCAACAATGCAATCTGTGTTGGGATAGTATCTGCTTTTCATAAATCTCGAGAAAAAAGAAAGAGGCGAGTTCAAAAGCCTCCACGCTTGTTTTGCCAAGAGAGACTGATTGAAGAGACCAATATCTTTGAATCCTAAACCACCTTGATCCTTTGGCTTACAAATCTTGTCGCATGCAACCCAATGAATCTTATTTGATCCTTCTAAATTATTCCACCAACACGTTGACATTGCGGATGATAAGGCTTTACATGTAGACTTTGGAAGTCTAAAGCAACTTATAGCGTAAACCGGAAGTGCCATAGCAACCGTCTTGAGAAGGATTTCTTTACCACCCTGAGAGAGGCAACGAGAAAACCAGCCTGATAATCTATTAGCTAACTTCTCTTGCAAGAAGGCCAACATCTTTGTTTTGCTATGGCTGAAACACTCTGGTAAGCCTAAGTAATTGCCAGTTCCTCCTTCCATATGAATTCCCAGGATTGTTTGCAACCTTTGACAAATGGTAGGGGAGATTTTTGAGGCAAAGGTAATTCCCGACTTTGCATAATTGATGATCTGCCCTGATGCTTGACCGTATTCAGTAAGAATCTTCAGCAGTGTAGTTGTTTGACTTTCTTTTGCTTGGCACATGAAGATGCTATCATCTGCGAAGAATAAATGGTGAATTGAGGGACCAGTTTGGCTGAACGGGATCCCCTTTAACTGGCCAGCAACTTCCGCTCTTTTCATGAGATGAGATAAACCTTCTGTACATAATACAAATAAGAAGGGGGAGAGTGGATCTCCTTGACAGAGACCACGCTTTTGATGCACCAAACCGAGAGGCTGACCATTAATCAGGACTGTGTATGTCGCCGTTGTAACACATGTCATGACCCAATTAATCCATACCTCATTGAACCCAAGAGCTTGAAGCAAACATTGAAGATATTTCCATTCAATCCTATCGAAAGCTTTTGACATATCCGTCTTCACCACAATGAAATCTTTGGATATAGTCGGGTGGGAGTGTAAAGCATGTATAATCTCGTGCACTATTATAATGTTGTCTCCAATGTTTCGATCTGCCACAAACGCCGATTGAGTAGGTGAAACAATATCACTTAACCATGGCTGTAGCCGGGCAACCATTATTTTAGCAATGACCTTGTACATAACTGAACATAAGCTTATGGGACGTAGGTCTTGCATCCGTTCAGCATTTTCAATCTTAGGGATTAGGCAAAGCTGGGTGAAGTTCCACTCTTTATCTAAACAGCCGGTGGCAAAGAAAGATAGGACTTCTTCCATGAGTTTCGAACCAACTGTTCCCCAATATTTTTGAAAGAATAAAGCTGATATACCGTCTGCTCCAGGCGCACTCGACAGTTTGATTGAGAAAACTGCTAACCGAACCTCCTCTGTTGTCACCTTAGCTGTAAGACCATGATTCATTTGGTTTGTGACTCATGATTCGAAACCATCAAAAAGATCCATAGACTCATTCGGATTTGACGATGTGAAAAGTTCCTGAAAATATTCTGCTGCATGAGATCCCATCAAGGCATCAGACATGTAAGCACAACCATCCTTGTCAACTAGTTTATGCAGCGAATTATGATTTATGTCTGCCTTAACTGAGGAGTGAAAGTAGCGGGTGTTCTTATCCCCTTCACGGAGCCACTTTTCATGACTTTTTTGCTGCCAATAATTTTCTTCCTCTCTATGTGTTGTTACCAATTGATGTTGTAAAGAAGCCATATATTGAAAGGATGGTGAGGTACTTCCATGAGCAAGTTCAGTTTTCTGTTGTATATCATCGATTTTTCTTGAGGAATTTGTACTGTTCACTCTTTTCCAATTACTCAACTCCTTCCTGCAACGTTTTAGCCTAGCCGAAACAGACCCTGAGGGATCATGAGTCCAGGCCGAATGAATGGTTTCCTTTACAAGAGGTTTATTAAAGAGTCTTTTATCGAACCTGAAGTTCCCTTTGTATGAAGCTTGTGATGACATTAAGCTGATCAGAACATGCCTATGATCAGATCCTTTCTTTTCGAGAAATCTTTGATTAAAGCCTGTAAATTGCATCATTTATTCTGCATTTGAGAAGCTCCTATCTAGTTTTGATTGGATCAAGTGATCAAAACGTCGGCCTCCCCAAGAGAAGCTATTGCCAAAGCTTTCAAACTCAGTCATCTTACATCCCATTAGCATTTGAGAGAAGTCCATAAAAGATGATTGTGGCCGAGTTGGACCACCAATCTTTTCTTTATTATGAAGAAGCTCATTGAAGTCTCCCATTAATGCCCAACTACCAGATCGTTGATCATTTAATCGGGCAATCTTCTCACATGCTAGATGTCTAAGCCGACGTAAGGGACTGCCATACACGAAAGTCAAAAAAAAGGTCTCTGGACCAAGTTGAACTTTCAGATCTAACAAGTTTTTGTTTACAAACATAAAGTCCAGAGAGGTACTTTTCTTCCAAAAAAGAGCAAGGCCTCCACATTTGCCTACTGGTTCCACTGCATATACATAATCATAACCTAGCCATACTTTAATATCCACAATAATGTTTCTTGTATTCATTGTCTCCATTAAGAACAACATCTCAGGGAAGTGTTTTTTACGCAGTTCCATGAGATGAAGAACTGTCAAGTCTTGAGGCCGCCCCAAGCCTTGACAGTTCCATATTATAATGCTCATTGATCCTTGGACGGTCCCAAAACGGGGACCATCCTTTGAGCTTGGCGTTTAACTTCATTCTAATCTTCGTTCAAATCCTCATTACTCTTCCTCTTCCCTTCAGCAATCGAGAGAGAAGATGAGAGACGAAGGAGAGCTGATACACTCTTATCCTCTACTTCATCTTGCTGCTTCCTTTTCTTGACATATGGTCTTTTTCTTTGTTTTGGAGGCTTGCAAACTTTCCCGGACGCAGACGCATTAGATGAATCTGCGTATACTGTTGGAAAGATAGGAGCTTCAACAATAGAGTAAGAGTTACCCGAGGCAGCCGTATTGTAGTCTAGCATCAAGGCTTGAGGTCCCATCGGTGATAACATTCCTGCAGCTTTGATTGAAGCTGATAGTAGTTTTTATCGCTTTTAACCATTTCTGATTCAGAGGAGTCGTATCCAAAGACTATACCCTTTCCTTTAATGAGGTCCGCCAAAACAATAGGTGGCGGCTCAAGCCTAAGAATAGTTTTTTGAGTTAAGGGATCTTTTTCCGCCTCTGTTATGGTATTCTTAACTCTCGGCTCTCGTATTTTCCTTTCTTCACCATGTGCAACAACAAGATACTAACGCAATCCTTGAAGAACATCCTCTGCGATTTTAGGTCTTCCTAGAATCGGATGAATACCAACTTGCTCCTCTGAGATGATACCAAAAAGAGAATCATCTTCTTTGATGATTAAATGCGTAGACGGTTGTTCTATTTTCTTCCCCATCCTTCTGTCGATGGTTTTTTCCTGCCTCTTTCGGATAAGAATCGGACATACATCCTGCTTGTGAGTGAGCCTCTTGTAAGAATAACATCTTTTCTGAACCCTCTCATAGAAGAAAATTACCTCAGTGGTAGAACCATCTGGAAGCAAGATCAGTTTAGACTTTCTTAGAGGCTTCGGAACATCAAATTTTATTTTGACTCTCACAAAGTCTTTATTCTGCGGTTTATCTTCTTCAAAGAGGACTTCAACAAGCTGTCCAACTATCTCTCCAAGAAGTGTGATAATGTCGAGAGTGTAGTAGTTGATATGTATACAATGAATCTGTACCCAGATATGAACATATTGCAGAGAATCCGGTTCCGGCTTTGGCGACCATCGTTCAAGAGCTATAGCCCACTCATTAAAAATGTGCAATCCCTTATCCAGAATGTCGAGTAGATCTTGTTTTGTCTTGAAGAAAAACTGGAATTTTTCCTTGGTCAGAGCCACTCCCCGAACTCGGCCTTTCTTTTGCCATTTCCTTGGCAAGTTTAGAATTAAGCTGGAGATGTTTTGATGCTGGGGGTTAAGCAAACAGCCAATGACAGTGAAAACGTTCTTATCACTGGAGCTGTATTTTTGCAGGTCTGGCATAGCGAAAGGAGTATCTTCCTCTTCCTCCAAATACATAGCCATTAGTGCTTTATCCATAGCAGAAGACATTTGGTGGTAAACAAAGAGTAACGAAGGCAACAAAAAGAAATTATATAACCCTAACCACCGTAGCTAACAACCGATGAGAGAAATTAGCCAGAGGAGAGAGAGGAGAGACACGACACAAGCAGCTCTATTTTCTTTAGGGAAGACACTAAACGAAAAAGAGAGTCGTAAGCCCAAAAGAGGAGACCATATGGTATGGTTGAATTGGAGTTTTTGTAAGTTATTCCATTAGTATTAAAGTTTTGAAATTACGCCAACATAAACATAATAGCTCTTTTTTTTTCTTTTCAATATTAGACCACAAATAACTGGATCATTAGTCAAGTTCCTGCTTAATATAAATAGTAGGACTCGATTCCAAGACATGTAAGTGCATCTGTATTTAGTAGACTTATCAACTGCCACTAGATTATATGCCACTTACATGTTTTGGAATCAAGTCCAATAGACTTAGAGCATCTGCAATGGAGTCTCTCAGGAGTCTCTCAAACAAAAAATAAAATAATAAAATAATATCTAATATTATTTTATTGTGAGAGAATCTCAAAATTCTTGGAAGTCCTACCCATAGTTTCTCAAATGAGAGACTCTCTTATCTTTTTTGAGAAACTCTTGCAATAAAATAATGTTATTTATTATTTTAATATTACTTTTTTGATGAGAAACTCTTGTGAGAAACACCCATTATAGATGGTCTTAGATATTTGATACATAGTATACTCCAATACAAAATAAAACATAAGCAAAATAACATATAAACCCAAAAACTCGAACGCACTAGAAATCTTGGATAGAACCTGGAATTTTATTCACAAAATTTGAAAAGACCCTCAAATATTCTTAATTCTGTTGCCATTTTCAAACCATTGCTGCATCATATCCTCTTGTTTGTTTCTTTGAATTCTTCTTTTTTTGTCAACCAATATGTTAATAAATCAACACCAAAATGTGAAGAAAGAGTTTACAGCACTAAGCCATTAGCTGACTCTCTAATAGAACGAGCAAGAACAACTGCTTTATGGTTTAGAGATTTTAAAATTACATGGATAGAAGAAACCCCAAAAAAAAATTTCAACCTGATAAAATCTTCCTTATAAGGTTGGAAGGCCAACCACTCTTCTGGCTGTAACATTATCTTCAACACATCCATGCAGATCATAGCTACTTCGACTTATAAAAACTGGAGCGAAATCAGAGATTCTATAGTCCAGAGCAGGGCTTCCAACCTCGAAATATAATGGTGATAAATTCCTTTGTATTCAATGTGTTCTCATATAGACACCAAAAACAAAATATGGGAAGTAAATCCAGCCAATATGAGAACTTTTCTACGAATCATCAACGAAACATCTTAAACCAATAAATGTCGGGTTAGTGGTTAAAGGTATAGACCACCCTTACCAAAACGAAGCTGAGCTAATTGTGTTGGATAAGCTTCAATAGCTTGGAGCTTAAGACATCTCTAAAAAAGG
>OVBA01009392.1:0-10701 GCA_900406435.1 Lepidium aucheri | reverse complement strand
TCAAAGTTACTCATTAATAGGATGATTCCACGTGTCAAAATCCAACGATCAGAAATTTTTAAATAGATTTTTCAATATCTTTGATCATAATCCTAACAAAATATAATTATTTAAATATTTCATAAATCATATTATATAAAGTTGGATGTCAAAGTTACTCATTAACAAAATGATTTCATGTGTCAAAATCCAGCGATCAGAATTTTTTTTGTATTTATTTATTATTAAAAAATGATAAAACAGTTTTTTAAATAGATTTTTCAATATTTAGCTTTATGATAAAATAGTTATATTTGATCATAATCTGAACAGAATATAATTATCTAAATATTTCCTAAATATATATTTATATACATAATCCCAACATAAAAGGGATTTTGTATTCATATTCTTAGTATAAAAGGGAATTATGAATATTAATTGCTATATATACTTAAACGCATAGACAATTTTTCAATTCTCTCAAACTTTTCAAGCTCTCTCCAACATAATTATTTCTCTTTTGTTTACATTCAATGCAATCATGACAAACAAGCAAAAAACGTAAATACTTTAAATTTAATATATATTATTTATTTTACTATTAACATGATATCTTATCATCTTATTATATAAAGTTGGGCTTCAAATTTACTCACTAAGAGGATGATTCCACATGTCAAAATCCAATCAGAAATTAATCTATATTCATCCATTTAAAAAAACAAATAAAATAGATTTTAAATAGATTTTTTCAATATTAATCTTTATTACAAAATATTTATCTTTCTCCATAATACTAACATAAAAATGATTATAAATGATTATTTTAATTTATTATCATAAAATAAAATAAAAATACTCATAAAAAACTTATCTTTTATTATTTATAAAATAAAATAAAACATTATGTTAAAAATTACCTTTAAAAACATATATATATATATGATATTTGAATAAATATATATATATATATATATATATTCCTAATTTAAAAGAAAATTGAGAATATTAATTGTTAAAAAATTAATTCTAACAAAAAGTAATTTTAAGTATTGACCTAAGTATAAAATAATAAAAAATAGTATACTAAAAATACATTCGAAAGACAAAAATTATATATATATATATGATATTTTTTTTAATATCTATCTACATATATACATAATCTTAATTTAAAAAGAATTCCTAATCAGAAACAAAATTGAGAATATTAATTTTTTTTTTAAAAAAATTAGAAAAATAAATTTTCAGTATTAATCTATTTTAAATATTAATCACTTTTAATAATTCTAACATAAAATGTAATTTGATGAATTAAATTAAACTGGAAATGAAAAGAAGAAATTATGAATTATGAATTAAAATAATTGTAAATTAAAAAAAACAATTATGAATAAAGGAAACTGGAAATGTTTTAAATACTAATAAAAAATAACTATCGACATAAGTATTTATATAATAAGATAGTCTTTATGTAATAAGATTATTGACATTAATTTTTATATAATAAGATTATCGACATTATCTTTATATATTAAGATTGTTTTTATATAAAAAAATTAGTCCTTATTAGATAGTCTTTATATAATAAAATAAATATTTTTGTTCTAATAACAGAAGATAATTATCTAAATTTCTCATATATATTTATTTGTATACAGATCGTAATCTAAAAAGAAATTGTCAATATCAATTGTTATATATACATAAACATATAGAAGATTTTTTCTATTCTCTCAACTTTTCAAGCTCTCTCAACGTTAATTCTTTCTCATTCGCTTACATCTAACACAATCAATGCAAACAAGCAAAAAAGGTAAACACTTTTAATTTAATTTAATTTTACTTTTATTAACATGATATATTATCATCTTATTATATAATATTGTATCTCAAAATTACTCATTAACAAGATATTTCCACGTGTTAAGTCTAATGATCCTAAATTTTGCATGATCTTATCCTATTATATAAAGTTGGATTCAAAAGTCACTAATCAATAAGATTGTTTCACGTGTCAAACCCAACTATTAAAAATTATTCTATATTTATGTTTTTTATCAGAACAGTAAAATCAAATTCTATTATATAAAATTAGGTTTAAAAAAAACTAATCAACAAGATTGTTCCACGTTGTAAATCTAATGATTCAAAAATTATTCTTTATTTATGTTTTCAAATCAATAAAATCAAATCCTATTACACAAAGTTGGCTTTCAAAAGTTACAAATCAACGAAATTGTTCCACGTGTCAAGTCCAATGATAAAAAAATTATTTTGTATTTAAATTTTATTAACAAAAATCATATTATATAAAGTTAAGTTTCAAAAGTTATTGTTCCACATGTCAAATTCAACGATCAAAAATATATCCCGTATTTATATTGTATCAAAAAAAGATAGAAATCTAATGCTTTTATATATAGTTGAGTTTCAAAAGTTACTAATCAATGTGATTGTTCCATATTTCAAACCTAAACGATCAAAAATTATTTTATTAAAAAAAAACTCAAATCATAAACCTATCTTATTATATAAAGTTGGATCTCAAAATTAGTCATTAACAATATTCTTCTACGTGTTAAATCTAATGATCATAAATGTTGCAGTATGTTTATATATTTTAAAGTATATCTTTTCTTAAATATTTATATTTACCACGAAATATTTATTTCTATTCATAATACTAACATAAATTTTTTTGTAAATAATTATTTTCATTTATGATTATAAAAAATCACATAAATCTATCTCATAATGAGCATAAAATAAAATAATATTAGATTGTCATAAACATATAAGTATAAAATGTATTTGCTTATTAAAGTGTAAATAAATTATTAAGTAATGTAATAGCATATAATTTTTATATATTGTTTTCTAAAACGTTTTTTTTCTTTTTTTTTGTGATAATAGGATTCAAACATCCATAATAATGGGTAAGAGTTTACAAATTGATGATTACAAAATGTCAATCTTGCACACTAGACTAGAGTATATGTTCTATGATTCAAAAAATGGGGATACAATGAATGCTAAAACTAGCCCTTGAGAATTTTACCCGAACCCTAAAAACCGACCCAAAATTTTAGGTTCAAGTCCTGTTAGAGTATATGCAAAAGTAACCATCGGGTCTTAACATAGTATACCCACGGATATAAGGTCGAGTCTAAGTATTAGCCGATACCCAAACGGGTACCCGAATACCCGAAAGGGTACCCAAAAATTTCGAGTATCTGGATACCCAAAATATCCAAATACCTGAATATGTACCCTAATACCCGAATATGTACCTGAATATCCAAATGTTTTGGGGTAACCAAAACTATAATTCAAAAACACCCGCACATCACACGGATCCTTATCTAATATATATATATATATATATATACTGTCAATCACCACGACTGTATTAACCTTAGCACTCTACCGAGCCTAGCAATAATATTTATAACTCTTACTCCTTTTTACTTATATCTCTCGAACGATTTCAATACAATGTGATCTTCGATTAATTTCCCTAACTTAATCATCATTAAATCTACTAATCATATTATTTATTTTGGACTCTTGTTCACAGATCTATGCTCTTCGATACATGCACAATACCCCCAACAACGATCCATTATTATTTAGGAATATATATATATATATATAATGCATATAATGACATCTCTTGGTCCTAACAATTTTTATGGTTGGTCTCTGGTCATATATCACTTATCTTGATATCGCTTGGTTGCCTAGCCCTAGAGTTTTAAAATTTGAACAAATTAACGTCCATATACACAATTTTTTTTGATAGACTTTAAAAAACAGAAACGACCAAATTAATGGTCATTTTCATCAAAATCGAGAATCCCTAAAACAAAATTGAAGTTGGTCATATCATGTTTACATATACAACCAAAAATCTGCCAATTATTATGGACATAAACTAACAAAAAATAAACGAAACGCAAGCTATTTTGAATATACGATTACTCACGAGTCCAGCATGTGCGGCTACTATTCACGAAACGTTGTAGATTTATAGGTTTTATATATATATATATATATATATATATATATATATATATTTACTGTACTTATTCGATTGCAGTCGATAACTAAAGAACAAAAAGAAATTTCTTTTACTGGAAAATATTGTCTAATTTATTTTATGTTGTTAAATTTTTGTTGTATACATGCATTACTTATGTAATTACAATTTAAAGTTATATATTTCATACATTTCTACAATGTTTCTGTAAAATTTAGTTCCAAACTAATATGAAGTTAAATGTTAGAGAAAAAATAAAACAAATCATTTCTAATAAATTGGGCCTTTTAGGCCCATAATTTATAAAATCATAGTGGATTTGGATTTAAGGTCGCTGAAGCGACGTCGTTTAAGTCTATCTTTGGTTGACTAGAAATGTTTGTATCATCATCTTCTAGATTCTTCTCTGTTTCAGTCCCGAACACTTGTCTATTTCTCTTTAGATCATCGATACCTTCGTTTTCTCGCTTTTCAGTCCGATCAATGGCCGATTCCGCTTTTAAGAAAATTCAGATCCGAAGAGATGACACTGTAAGTTCCCTTGACTGAGAATCATTATGTCATTTGAGATGGGTTTTGAGTTCTCGTCTCGGAAACTTGTGTTTAGAAATGATCAAATATCTAATTTCAACGACTTATCTGGGAACGTGAGTAAAACATGTTGATATTGCTTTAGCTAACCCTTATATTCGTAATCTTCCTATGGAGTTGGGTTGTAAAATTCGTCGGTGATGTAAAAGAGACCGATTGAGAATTTGGGTTTCTCAAAGGATCAGATTAATATTGCTTTGCTCAGAGTTTTCGTTAGTTATATATGACTTGATTTCCTCAAGAAAACTTATACAGAGTGATCTGTTATTGGTCAGACATTTGATGCCTATGTGGTTGGTAAAGATGATGCTCCTGGGATTGTAGTTATTCAAGAATGGTGGGGTGTTGACTTTGAGATCAGGAACCACGCCGTTAAAATTTCGCAACTTGAGCCTGGTTTCAATGCCCTTATACCCGAGTGAGTACATCTTTTTAATTCGGGATTCAACTCTTTCACTTTGTAAGATTATCGCTTCTTGAGTAACTTGGCTTATATTATTTTTCTGTAGTTTGTATCGAGGAAAGGTTGGTCTGGATACTGCAGAGGCACAGCATTTAATGGATGGCCTTGACTGGCCAGGTGCCATCAAAGATATTCGCGCTTCTGTCAATTGGCTAAAAGCCAATGGCTCAATAAAGGTGTCAAATTTAATCTCAACAAAACTGCTTCAGAATTCTGTAAAAATTATTTGACTTCTCGTCATGTTAACAGGTTGGTGTAACTGGAATGTGCATGGGAGGTGCATTAGCTATAGCTAGCTCTGTTTTGGTTCCAGAGGTGGATGCTGTTGTTGGATTCTATGGAACGCCTTCCTCAGAGCTTGCTGATCCAGCACAAGCCAAGGCACCTATTCAAGCCCATTTTGGAGAGCTTGACAATTTTGTCGGTTTCTCTGATGTCACGGTATATACATATAAACCACCACTACATTACATCTCAAAAGTTTTCTGTTAATCAGGTGAGATCCCATCATGAATACTATGATTGTTGCAACAACCTTTGTAGGCAGCTAAGAAACTGGAGGAGCAGCTGAAAGCGTCAGGAGTAGCACACGAAGTTCACATCTATCCAGGGAACGGGCACGCATTCTTGAACAGGAGTCCAGAAGGAGTGAGCAGAAGAAAAAGCATGGGACTTTCTGATGAGGACGAAGCTGCGGTGGAGCTTGCTTGGTCTCGCTTCAACTCCTGGATGAAACATTACTTGGCTTAAAGCATCTTTCTTAAGACGCAATGTTCATGCAAGTCCTGAATGACATGAAATAAGGACATTGCTTTTAGGACTGTTATATGAATCATAATAAAGTAGTGGTTTGTTTGGTTGTGAACAATGGTCTTAGTAATGATTTCAATTCCGAAAACTAGGACATGATAAAAGAGTAAATATGTATGTAGTTAAACTGAACTTAGTAGTAAGTCTGTTGTATCAGCTTATATGTTACTCTGATGTTTTTTACTCTCTAATCATAGCAACAAGATTATGAAAACGATAGGATAACTGTTTCTGATTTTGCCGTCCTTTATTTATTTGATTTGATACCCTCGTAATAAATAGACAAATTATAGTAAGTAACATGAATACAACAACTAATTAAGTATCTAGCATATAGTTTTCTAAATTAAGTAAATGTCTGTGGGGCCAACTGTGTAGAAGACTATATTGACCCCTTGCATAATAAAATTTATTTACAAAATCAAATTTTTTGGTCTCACCGCTTTGGCCCACCATCTACATTCCTCTGCAAGCTGTATTCAATGGCAGATTTGAAGAAGATTTGCTCTGCAATTAAGGAACGGTTTTTGGCCACAAAATTTTATAACTAGTTTTGTTTCCGCAAAAAGAATACTTGTCTGCAATCTTGGTAGAGTAATATGTATAAAATATCTTAGGGAGAAATTATTAAAATAATCAAACTCATCTTTATTAATTCCTATTTTTGGGTTGTGACATTAACCTTTCATACTTGACCTAAAACAAAAAATGTTGAGCCTCCAATTTCTGATAACTGCAACCGAGAGCTTTCAATGCTGAATAATTTGGTTTTGGAGTTAGGTGAGATTCTCTGTTAGTTCATATTTATTGTCTTTAGAGAGTATTCTGGTGTCGGGTTTTGGAAGCCTATCTTGCGGAAGTGTCTAAGAATTCTACCAAATTAGGACCACTTTGTTTTGTAGTTGTTGTGTGGTCGCTACTGTAGGGATTTTTGCTATAAAAGACATAGTCGATTTCAGTTTTGATTATTGCTCTGAAAGTTGGTAGAATGGTTGCTCTGTTTCACATATGTGTTTTTTTCCAACAACAAGTTTGTTTTTTATATCGGATCTTTAAGTGTCCATGTTCTGTTGTTTAGTCTTGTTTTTGAGCTCTTACTTACATGTATTTATGCTTGCAGGTGAAGGAAGAAACAATGTACACTAATGTCAGAGTCCATAGTGGTGATTGGAAGTTAGATCCTAACAACAACAAACGAACTAGTATTTGGTCTGCGATATGCATAAATTTCACAACAGACAAGGTTAAACTCACCCAAAACCTAAAATTGTTCATCGTTTAACACACTCGACCTTGCTGTTTTATTAACTTCATTCAGAAATCGTGTTTAAAACTCTATAATTTTACAGTTACCAAACTCACATCAGGATTCTAGAATAACCACACATTCACTGTAAATAGCAAAATCATTGAGAAAGCATAGATCCAAACTCAGAATTACGAAATTGCTACTAAAGAACTCACCTTCGACAAACTAGGGTTTGCGCTGCTACAGTCCAAGGCGGCAGGCGATTCTCTCCGGTTCAATATATGTGCTATGTTAAACAAGAGGTTTTAGGACTCGAGGAAAATAAAAAAAATGGAGGATCAGATGGACAAGAAGAAGAAGAAGAAGGGAAGATGTATCAATGGTGAATTGTTGAGGAGGAAAGAGAATGGGTTCAAAAGGTGTTGTACATTTTTTGTCTTTTCTAAATTAAAAAATAATTTTTATTCTGCAAATTCAATAAAACAATCATTTTTTTGTAAGTGGGTAGGAATTAAAAGATCATAATTTATGTAACAATATGCTATGATTTTAGAATACACCTATCACCTAAATACAAAAACTAAAGTTGTTACTTAATTTACCCTAATAAATATCAAATTAGCACGTGTTTCAGCGTTGTAGTTTTTATTTTTATTTTGTCGGCAAAATTCAGCATTGTATTTATGAAAGTGTGTAGTCATCAAGCCCATATTTTCGAACAGAAGCAACCAAAAAAGAAAATCAAGCCTCTATACAAGGACAAAAAAGAAAAAGAAAAAAAAAGGAAAGTCTACAGCGATTTAGATCTGACATCGACATTTGATTAACGGCTGATTTTTTTACATGAATTACTATTACGTGCTTAATGTTTAAAGACTTCAATTACATTTGATCCAAGGGCTCAAACCACAATGACAATAGTTTTATGGTTCTTCTGATGCTGGTAATTTTTAAGTTTCTTCTATTTGATTAATAGTACGTGATCGCATTTTTCTAATGACGTTATTCTATCGATTTCTACTATATATTTAAGAAAACGTAAAGGAGTATATCAAATAAACAAAAGTAGAAGATCTTGTAAATGAGACATTCACAGTTAAAAGAAGAAACACATGTTTCGTCTATAACAATTAATGTAGATCTTGTGTAGTGTCGGCTAAAAGCTTAAAGCGCTATACACTCCCAACCTTCTTTAGCTGTGTCCACATTTTCTCACCGCTTTAGAATTTACGTTAAAAACGTATGCTCTCATATATATGTTTTATCGAATGCCGACAAATAATAATAAAAAATAAAATTAATCTAATAATGATCCACCGACGTATTATAATGCTGTGAACCCATTAAAACGTGCATGAGCTAAAAGAATCCATGGCCAATAGCAAGTGAGAAAGAACCAATAATGTTTTTTCAGTATTATATTCGTTGATCCAACATTGTTTGCAAGTTGCAACTAGGAACTTTCACATGCATAGAATATAAATTCTCCTAGACAATGAGGAGATGTTGATACTCTTTTAACATTTGGTGCAGTCAAAAGTGAAACTATGATTTGATCGCCATAAATATATCCATATTGATTTTAATTCCGTTATGTTGTACTTCATTTCCATGCATCCCTTAACTATATATGTTCCACATATTTTTCTCATACGCTACTTTTTTGTACAGCTTATTTTGTTGTTTTTTAAATCAATAGATATCACAAACTAATTTACAATAAAAATCTTAAAGAAAATAAATTAAGATTTGAGTTGAAAAAAGAAGTTCAAGATATTTATGGAGAGAGAAAATCATGTTTGATTTGTTTATTAAATAATGTCCTAAATACTAAAACAATGTCCATAATTTTTTTTGTCAACAATTAGATCGACAAAACTCGATTCATAGCCTAGATATCCATAATTTTATACCAATAGTAATTTAATAAACTCAATTAATATTATTGAAATTTGTAATTCACAATTATGAATTGATAAAATTTATAGCCAAAAGTATGGTATGGTTGGTTTGCTTCTAATCTAGCTTGGCACTATGTGGTAAATTTGAGTTCCACCCAATTTTAGTTAAAATATTTTAACTATGGATCGGATATTATCAAGTTGAAAAAAAAATGATAAACTTTGTATCGAAACTTTTAAAATTTAATAAAAGAAACAATAACAACACCTAGGGAATTATCTCTAAGAAACGGATGGAGTAGTGTTTTGGTAATATCGATTATTTAAACCATTGGAGATGATAGATTGGGCTTTTATTGGCTGACTGTCTTATTCTGTGGATAAATAAAAAGAAACTAAAATATTGTCTGAATAAAGTATTGCTATTGCAACGAGTTTTCAGTAGCACCGGTAAGAAGTGTGTAATGTAAGCAAAATGTTTACAGATTTTCAATAATCAATGTTACTATAGTTACATAAATTTATAAAATAGTAGCAGTTTGAAATAAAGTAAACCAGAATTTTAAATGTGTACCATATAGAATATATATATATATATGTATTACACTATCATAATAAATTAATCATTCAAAAGCAAAAAAGAAACTATATTTTTCGTAAGAAAAAGAGAGAATATAAGTTCCTTATGTCTTACTCTTGATATCTAGTTTTTATATTTTGAAGCAACAAAAGAGTTCTATTTTGCCTTTTGCGCGCATTGTAGATTTGTCTATAATGTTTATTCATAAAGTTGAGAAAAATATGTAAATAATAGTATATATTGCTTTATGAATCATAATCATAGATCGTAGATCTAATGAAACTTTAAATAAATACTTTTGATATTTCTATCGATCACATGTTTTGAGATTAAAGAACACTAAGTGATCATAAACTCATAATCTCTATATACGATTCTTGCGTTGGTTAATAGCCAACCATCACCAGCTATAATATTGCATAAGTGCTTCCTTTTTATGTTTCTGAAATATTTTTATCGTTTATTACTAATTCCTTTTTTTCCTTTTTTATTCAACCTTTTAAATTTAATAGAAATCCGTTGACAAAAAAAAAATTAATAGAAATTGAGTAGGTTGTTGCTTGAAGTATGTGTTCATGCCCTTTTACACTCACCCTTATTTTCATGCCATGTGTTCCAAACACGCAAATGTTTTTTAGTATATGATATCTGTTGATGCTGAAACTCAACACTCGCTAGGAAACCATGGAACTTTGAATCGAATATTTTTATTAGTCGAAAATAGATTACAAGTAGAGGTCGGACAAATCTTTTGTTGTTACTCTAAAGTTCTAGTCTAGGGTTTTCTCTCTCTATTTTTCTCTTCTTCTTTTCGAGGTTATGGACTATTATTTATAGGCTTTTGGACCTAGATTTTCGGGGAATATCCTCTCGAGATTCTCCAAGATCTTCTCCTTGATTTCCGGCGAGCATGGTGAAGGTTGGTTGCTCGCTTAGTCGGCTACGCTCTTCTGGGCTTCGCGTGCTCAGCCCCAAGGATGTTATGAGGCTCGCCTTAGTCACCTGTTCGGCCCATCTTCTCTAATTCATCATTATTAGGCCTCTTAAGGATTTTGGGCCTGGTACCAACAGGAGCCCCCCAGC
>OVBA01009391.1:0-10702 GCA_900406435.1 Lepidium aucheri | reverse complement strand
AGGAAAGTCATATTCATCATTTTATGTTAGGTTTTTCTAAATTTTTCTTAGAAGCTAATTTATTGAAGAACATTTTACAACTTTTTAATTGAAATTGGTAGGGATTCTAAGAAAGACCAAATTGGTTAATTCTCGATATGCAACCAAGAAAGTTATTTTTATTTTGGTTAAAATACTAAGATTAAACCTAGCTTGATAGTTTCTATAGATTGGCCAAAGAAATTTGATTTGGGTATAGTTGAAGGAATGATTGTCATCAAAACCCTCGCACTCATCTGTTGGTCTTTGATTACTCATTCTCTCTGTTCACGCAATTTGTTTTGCGTATGTGGGTTAGAGACAAAAATTTATGGAAGCCTCTTTTNTCTTTTCCCGTACATGCGGCATCCATGAACTTTCCACCTTTTTTAAATATTATGGACTTCCAAAAATTTCATAAAAGTATTTTAATAACATGTTGAGATCTTCGACAAATTTTAAAATCAAAGAAAGAGATATGAGAGTTTTTCATATTGATTTGGTATAAAGTTAAGATAATATAATTATTGTAGACGGCAATAGTAAGTTGGAACTATAANTAGTAGGTAAAATTTACCATTACTCTAGGTAACTTAATTATGTTTTCTCTTAGTATTGAAATTATTATCTTACACATATTGAATGAGAGTATATGAGAAGACATCACCAATAATTAAAATTATCTAAATGAGTAAAAATGATATTCTTGTACAGCTAAATAAACTAATTTATACCTAATTTTTCAAATTATTAGTGTGTTTGTTGATTGTTAATCATGCATAATTAGCTTTTCCTAAGCAATCTTTAAATGCGTACACAGCTAAAATTTATTAAACTTTTTCGTAGAAAATAAAGATATACTTTACTACAAAATAATTACAGCTAAAATTTATTGAAATTTTTCGTAGAAAATAAAGATATACTTTACTACAAAATAATTATTTTATATTTAAATTCTCAATTTTTGATTTATGTAGTGAATTTATAATTTGTTTTTGTATTTGGGGAATTTAGAAAGTTTAAATACTAAATTATTAATCATTAATGTTTTCTTAAATGAAATGAGTTTAATGTAAAAACTCATTATACTTTCTTTAATTTCTATATTCAAATCAAGTATAGTAACTTTTCATCTCTTTTATTGTCAACAAATTTAGACTTTATCTCAAATAAATACATTAATAGGAGTATGTGTGGTTTTATATTAAAATTTTGTCAAAATTTTTGCAATTATTTTGTTTTTGTAATTTAAATTCAAAATTTGGGAAAAATATAATAACGATTATAAAACACATTTGTCATCAACTTCAATCTTATGTGGATACAGAATTTGGAAAAATATAATTTCAGTCTTAGTATGTAGAGATTTAATCGTCTGTAAATATAATTTAAATGACTTAAATATTACTTTGTTTTTATGAAAATGCTAAACATGAAAAATCATTAAAATAAGTTTAATTATAGAGGTTAAATTGTTTTAAGTACTAAATTTAATGTCTATAGAATTTAATTTCTTTATTTTATTTTTCTTAAAGTAATTGAGTTTAATGTCAATACTCACAACATATCAATATCATATAAAGACTAATACTTTTTTCCCTTCTATATTGTTTAAAAACTTAGTTTTTTATAAAAATAATACATAATTAGAGGTATTGTTAAAAATATTATAGTTGTAATCACATATAGAATACATATTTGTAATGACTTTTAATTTCTATATGTGGATACAAAAATTGGAAAATAAATTCACAAATATAAAATGAATGTTTTCATATTAGATTTATTAATTACAAATATTTTCAAAATGTTTAATAGTAAATTAGTATATGTATCCTTAAATTTATTATTTGT
This sequence comes from Lepidium aucheri, assembly GCA_900406435.1. Lineage (NCBI taxonomy): Eukaryota > Viridiplantae > Streptophyta > Magnoliopsida > Brassicales > Brassicaceae > Lepidium > Lepidium aucheri. Next base: position 8,830 of record OVBA01009391.1, on the reverse strand, counting down.
TTTGAATTGTGGCTTAAAATTTATTATTATTATTTTAATTATGGTTTATATTAAGAAGTATTGAGTATATAATTTGTTTACAATTATGGTCTTAAATTTAGAGGTACAAAATTTATCATATGTTTTTTATTATAGTTTAAAATTAAGAGGTTTTAAAAGGTGGATTGATGATGTGGATGATGATGTGGCTTCATGAGAAGAGAGTAAATTTAACTTTATATATATAGATTTGTATTTCTTATTGGACTTTAAGTTATGGTTTAGTTGTTTTTATATTTCGGGTGTTTATAAGGTGAAGTTGTTCATTGGCCTAGTTTTTTTATCTCGTTGGTAAGTTCATTGTACCGAGACCCTGACTCGAGAGAAAAACTGTGGAGAGTTATTTTCCTTTTTCTATTATCAATAAAATACTTTAGGATCGGAGAGATTTCCAACGTGAATTTCCCTTTCATCCGAGTGGTTCTTATCAAATTGGTGCTCCGGAGCATCTTTGGATCGAGAAATTACAGAATCCATGGCTACTCCTTCTAATCCTGCATTGAAGCTAAACACACACAAAGATCTCTCGAATATCTTGGCTTCTCTCACGCTAAACGTTGAGGCCTTGTCCAAATCAGTGGTCAAAAACATATCTAAAATTCATACGTTGACTACACGTTTACATGTGGTTGATGAACGATCCGATTCTGTTGTGGAAATTGTTAAGCGAATGGAGAAGATGATGATTCATATGTCTGAGAAATTGCCGAATTCCTCTGCTCCAGCAACCTTTATTGTAACGCCCCGACCATCATCTTAATGGGTCCCACATTTTCTCTGAGCCCGTGGGTCAACCTTACCGGTCTGACGGTTGGTATGCTATGTCCACAACGCTTTAAAGAATTATTTATTCACCCTACAAATCACTACATAATCTTACCTCGTGTTTTGTCCTCACTCATACGGTTCCAAAAATCACTTCCCGAAAGGTCACCCATCATTCAACTACTTCAGCTCAAGCATGCTTAATCTTGAAGTTTTCTCTGGACAAGTGACCAAAAAGATAAGTGCACTTTGGTAACATAGGTGTCCAAACTAATTCTTTTAAACCTCTCTGCATGCACAACCAGATATCATATTTTCCTGAAATCGGGGTGTTAGAGTTCACCCCACTATTTTATTGAACGCCCTCGTTGCGTATCCAGATTGTCACCCCCTACGGTGTGAGCCCTTTTGTCTCTACACACATCTGGGTTGGCTCTGATACCACTTGTTATGCCGTGACCACCATCTTAATGGACCCCACGTCCTCTTCGGGCCTATGGACCCACCTTATCGGCCCAACGGTGGGTACGCTACATTCGGAAGGTTTTAAATACTTGTTTACCGACCCTACAAATCACCACATAATATTTTCTTGTGTTTTGTCCTCACTCACACTGTTCCGAAAAATTACTTTCTGGAAGGTCACTCATCCTTCAATTAATCTTACTCAAGCACGCTTAACCTAAGAGTTTTTTCTGGACAAGTGACCGAAAGATAAGTGCACTTTGGTGATATATGTGGCCAAATCAATTCTTTTAAACTTTTCCGCATGCACCACCACATATCATATTTTTTTGAAACCGGGGTGTTACATTTAGTACTATTAATTATAGAAGAATTACATGTCTCTTACACTTTGCTACATCAAAAGCTTTAACATTCGTAAGTTTCTTCAAAGATAGCTCAAGGTCCATCAGTGACACATAAATAACCACGATTGTAAAGAGCATATCATTATATATTATAAGGCTTAATATGATTTATAATACTCTGAATTACCAAATGAATGCTACAATAAAGTTTGATGAACTTGAATCAACTTACCATAAAATGTATTTGTCTTCTCTTCATGATAAATTCAAAGATGGGCATCAAAATATACTCGAGCTTGTCTCTCCCGCCACACTTGTTTAGAAGCTCAAATCCATAAAACATAAGAAACATGATTTAAACTCCATAGCCTGCTAGATTTTTGAAAGGTACCTAACAAACTTCCCAGCATGACCTTGTTCTTTAATACTCATATTACTGAATAACTTATAAGTGATACCCATAACAACTATGGAAGGGTGATTCACCCGCCAAGAGAAATATATATTGTTTTCTTTAGATTAAATGCATTCACTTGGCAAGACCTTTCAAGCCAACATTGCCTCTGTCGAAGTAAGCACACTGGACTTGGTAGATGTGAGAGATGTTGTAGTTGTCGATGTGTTAACATAACCGTATGAGAGCTGTGAAATAAAAGACACACAGTCATGTGTTAACCAAGGTACACTACCAAACTAACTTGATTCTCACAAGCTAAAATCATCAAAGCATGAGATGATATTAACCATAAGTAAATCGAAGCAGGGAAATATAAAGAAGGATGACGATTAAGTTTGATGTCGAAAAATCAGCATCACCATATTGCTATATGGCCTACTAACATGTAGCTTACGTTTAAGACAGTGAAATATACGGTTAACCATATTTTAGACAGATAATCCTATAGTGCTAAATAGGGATGTTAAAATGGATTTTAGCCCAATGGGTACCTGAAACCCGTTAAAAATTATGGGTAAAAAAACCTGTTTAAAACATTCAAAAATAACTAGGTTTTAATTGGGCGGTACCCATATGTAATGGGTATAAATTGGGTTTACCCATTGGGTAATGGGTACCCAATGAGTTTTTTTAGAAAAAAAGAGAGTAAAAAAGAAGAGAAAGAGTAGAAAAGAGTAGAAAAGAGGAGAGAGAGTAAAAAAGAAAAGAGAGTAAAAAGATGAGAGAGAGTTAAAAGAGGAGAGAGAGTAAAAAGAGGAGAGAGAGTTAAAAAAGAGAAGAGAGAGTAAAAAAGAAGAGAGAGAGTAAAAAGGAAGAGAGAGAGAGAGAAAAAAAAGAGGAGAGAGAGTAAAATATATAAGAGATAGTAAAAAGATCATTTAAATCCCTTGTTGAAGGGGCTGGCTTACCAAACCATTCTACCACCCGAGAATGCTCGTCAAACAGAGAATAAAAAGCAGAAGAGCGAGAGTAAAAAAGAAGAAAGAGTAAAAAGAGGAGAGAGAGTAAAAATAGGAGAGAGAGTAAAAAATAGGAGAGAGTAAAAAGAGGAATGAGAGTAAAACAGAGGAGAAAGAGTTTAAAAAGAGGAGAGAGTAGAAAAGAGGAGAGAAAGTAAAAAATAGGAGAGAGAATAAATACTACAAACCAATTTAAATATTAAAGAGCAATAAATAAAATAGTTACCCATAAAAAGCCCATATTATTTGGGGTTTCATATGGGTAGTCTTCTTATTGAGTTTTTTCTGTTTTAGGTTTTTTCTGGGCGGGGTTATTTTGGATCGGGTTCGAGCCGAGTTTTTTTACCCATTTTAGCATCCCTAATTCTAAACATGCTATGCGGTTAAACTTATTATTTTCTTTTTCTCGAACTTTGGTTGAACAAATGCAAAGTCATAAGTAACTGATAGAGCACCTATATTTCTCAAATTGGGGCGCCATCTCCTAGTTATTTATGGAGTGGTTTCTGACATGTTTCACGGAGACTGCGATCTACAAATGAGGGATGGAGAGATAAAAAACAAAAGACCATAAAATAGAGGATATAGAATTAGAATATCAATGGCGGTAGGAAAAAGTGAATCGATTGAAATCGAAGGAATTAATGGTAATCAAAAAAATTAATGATAGTCATTCATCCAACAATGGTAAAAGTAGGGGAAATAATAAGGCTAAATCGATGTTTGGCTCTATATTGGAGACAAACAAAATCAAATGACTTTGCTAATGTGGCACTTTAAAAGAATAAAAATTAAACGTGCTGATGTGGATGGCTTAGGATGTCACAATTACGAACTTTTAGTGTATATATATATATATATATAATTTTGTCATAAATTTACTGTAGAAATGTTGAATAGTTTGAGATAATTTAACTTAGCAAAAGATAAATAAATCTAAGGAAGAGAAGGAATTTCTTGTCAATAATCGATGATAACTTTTTAATTTTTTTAATTCTTTTGTTTATTCGTTATTAGGGTTTTGTGTTATAGATTTTTATTGGATTAAAACCTTTTTTGCTTTTAGTGATTTTGGACCTCTCTAATTTTTTTCTTAATGAAGTCATTTTTGTAACTAAATTTATTTAAATGAAAAAATGAAAAATCTTATAAAAAAGAAACAAAATTGAAATATAATATGAGGCATGTGTCCTACGCACATATGCCTTAGATCCGCCCCTAGACATAAGAACCTAAATAAAAAGAATATTAAATCTCACACCATAGCGTGAATATAATCCTAGTATACTAATTAAAGTTCATATCAATTTAACTACTACAATTAAAAGTTGTTGGCTGATAACAAAATGAGCGAGAACTTCAGATTCTCTTTAGGTCAAGCTTCTGGCAAGAGCCCGCCGCTTGCCTTTGTCGTAGATACCCTCAACCACCCTCCTCCCCTTCCTCCAGACCCTCCGTCACTTCTCCCTAACCCATCCCAAGCTAGTTTCCTTGTTACCTTTCCTGTTATCCCCACCTTTCCTGTCACCCCTCCTGTTACTGTTGCAATTAATGTTTCTATTGAAATCCAGTAACCTAGATCTGGAGATGGAAGCCCAAAATACTACTATTTCTACAAGTACTATCCCTTCAAGTGTTGTTCCTGTGAGTCAAAGTATACCGCGTAGTTCCAATTCGAAGCAAAAAATTACATTCTCCTTCAACGGAAATTAAACTCTACTAATTCTTGTTGATCCAAATCCCTCTCCCTCCCCATCCCTGGAACCACTATATCACTCACCTCCAATATTTTAGAAACCTCCTTAATTGTTGTTCTTTCCTCTTTTTACACCTCGTCCCTAACAAGAAGAATCTCTTTATCTAACCCCAGACCCCTGCTTAAACGGAAAAACCCTACATAATGCTTCTTTTCAAACCCTTTTCACCCTTTGACTCATCTCCTAGTACTCTAACCCCTCCTCACAAGCCACCTGACCCCAAATCACCCAAATCTTCTTCACCTTTAGTTTTACCAGCTCCTTCTGTATCCGGGGAGCTTTAACCTCTTCTTTAATGTGTAAAAATGTATTTATTTAGGAATGTCTATGGATTTAACAATCCGTACAAACATCGGCTATAAGAGAGTGGATAGCACTCCACCAACCTCTTTTTGGAGTTTTTTTGGAATCTCATGTAAAAGAGCAAAACTTGAACCGTATTCTAGTTTCCATTTGCCTAGGTTGGAATCATTACTGCAACTACTCAATCTGACCCTAAAGGTCGAATAGTAATTATCTTGAAGGACCCCCTTATAGTGAAGATACTGAAGCAATCCAGCCAAGCATTGACCTGTGAGGTTAAACTTTCAGATTTGGTGACAATATACTACACGACTATATATGCTGCAAAAATTCAAGCAGATCGCACTGGCTTATGGGTTGAATTAATAAACACATCTCAAACTTTATAACTGAACCAATTACCTTGGCTCCTTGGTGGTGATTTCAACCAAGTGCTACACCATTATGAACACTCCAACCCATCGATTGATATTGTTACTAATCTGATGGTAAACTTCAGAGATTGTCTTTATAACGCCCCGACCATCACTTTAATGGGCTCCACGTCCTCTTCGGGCCCCTGGGCCCACCTTACTAGTCAACAAGTCGATACACTATGTCCGAGAGGCTTTAAAGACTTGTTTATCGACCCTACAAATCACCATATGATCTTTCCCCGTGTTTTGTCCTCACTCACACGATTCCGAGAATTACTTCCCGGAAGGTCACCCATCTTTTGACTACTCCAGTTCAAGCACGCTTAACTCTAGAGTTTTCTCAAGACAAGTGACCGAAAAGATAAGAGCACTTTAGTGACATAGGTGGCCAAATCAATTCTTTCAAACCTCTCCGCATGCACCACCAAATATTATATTTCCTGAAACCGGGGTGCTACAATTCACCCCCACTAATAGACTGCAACGTCCTCGTTGCATACCAAGATCGTTACCCCCGTGACGATGTGAGCCCTTGTGTCTCCACACACGTCTGGGTTCGGCTCTAATACCACTTATAATGTCCGGACCGTCACCTTAAGGCCCACGTCCTCTTCGGGCCCCTGGGCCCACCTTACCTGTCGACAAGTCGGTACGCTATGTCCGGGAGGCTTTAAAGACTTGTTTACCGACCCTACAAATCACCACATGATCTTTCCCCATGGTTTGTCCTCACTCACACGATTCCAAAAATCACTTCCTGCAAGGTCACCCATCTTTTGACTACTCCAGCTCAAGCACGCTTAACTCTGGAGTTTTCTCAAGACAAATGACCGAAAAGATAAGTGCACTTTTGTGACATAGGTAGCCAAATTAATTCTTTTAAACCTCTCTGCATGCACCACCAAATATTATATTTCCTGAAACTGGGGTGTTACAGTCTTCTTCAGCTAAGAGTTTTTGATATCAGATATCATGGACCACTTTTCACATGGACTAATAACTAGCCAGATGCTCTGATAGCAAAGAAACTAGATCGGAGACGCTCAAATGAGCCTTAGATTGATATGTTCCTATTAAGTTCGGCAAACTTCCTTGCACTTGAGATATCTTACCATTGTCCTTGCCTTCTAAATACATCCTTCCAAATCTCTAGAGTTGGAACTCGCCATTTCAAATTATTTAACAACTTAACCAAACACCTCTCCTTTACCTATACGATAGATACTGCTTAGGCTCGTGCTGGAAGCTATGCTTCAAACCTTACCTATCTCTGTTTGAAGCTTAAAACCATGAAGGGATCTCTTAAAGTTTTAAACAGAGAAATTACTCAGATATACAAGAATGAGTGCATGAGGCTAATGTTTTTCTTTCTAATGCGCATGTACAAGCTTTAAATAACCCGTCACCTACCACTTTCCAGCAAAAGCGTGATGCAAATGATAAATGGCAACATCTACATGGAATCGATGAATCATGTTTTAGGTAAAGAATCACAGATAAATTGGCTAAAGGGAAGAGATCACAACACGACTTACTTCCATAGAGTTGAACAAGTCCGATCCTCTTTTAACAACATCCGTTTATTCACCGTACTGATTTAGATATCACAAACCTAGTGCAGATGAGTTCTCACACAATTAGTCACTTCATGGAAATTCTAGCCCTTCCATCATCTTCCTCAACATCGCCTCTGCTTTAATGGTTTCCTCAGCTGATTCCGTTTATCAACCCTTCTAACTGTGAATAGCTGATGTATGCTGTTCCTGACAATTTGGAGATCAGTAAGGTTATAAGGAAACTAAACCCAAACAAAGCTCCAGGGCCTAACAGGCTTACCTATGGCTTCTTCAAGGCTTGTTGGGATCTCCTTGGTAATGAAACAGTTGATTTATAATCACTTTTTTTATAACTGCTTTCCTACCTTCGACTACGTACTCGACAATCCTATCTCTTGTTCCTAAGCACCCTGGTGCATCCTCTATTGGAGATTATGGCCCATTTACCACTACAACACTATATACAAAGCTATTTCGAATCTCTTCTCTTGGACCTATTCCTTTTGAACCAAACAGCTTTTGTCAAAAATAGGCTACTAATTGAAATACGTTAACTTGCTTTGGAGATTGTACAAGGGTATCATCGTGATAAGGGCCCAAAGAGACTAACCATTAAAGTGGACATTGCAAAAGCTTTTGACACTCTCAACTGGGATTTTATCTTAAACTGCATTGCAAGGAATAAATGTGCACAATCAGTTTCTCAGATGGATAAAAGCATGCATTACTACACCATCATTTACGGTTGGATACAATGGTAATGTATATGGTATTTTTGAGGAAAAAGAGGTTTAAGACAGGGTGATCCTCTATCACCTCATCTTTTTGTTATTTCCATGAACTGCATGTCCCTAATGTTGAATCAGGTGGTTTCAGAAGGAAAATTTAAATATCATGATAAATGCAAAGACTCAAAACTGACACACCTTTGCTTTGATGACGAGCTCCTCATCTTTACAGAGGGTTCTCTCAGCTGAGTCCAAGGTGTACTCCATGTTCTGAATCAGTTTGAAGCCATTTCAGGGTTGGCCGTGGGTATCCTGAAAACCTCCTTCTTTGCTTCTGGATTATCTCCTTTGGAACTGTAGCAGATCCTCGACACGGGTCTGTCACAAGCGAAGCTGCCAATTAGATATTTTGGAGGCCCTTTATGCTCAAATAAACTATCAATGGCAAATTGTGAAACTCTAATCTTTTGAATTACCATGAAACTAAACTCTTGGAGCCCAATGGTTCTTTCCTACGCAAGGCGCTTACTCCTTATCTCTATAGTTATTGCTGGAGTAACCTACTTCTGGTGCTCCACCTTTCTCCTTCCAAAGGCATGTATTCGGAAAAACAAATCTTTATGTAGCAACTATTTATGGAATGAGTTTGCTAAAGGCCACCACCATGCAAAGGTAGCTTGGAGTTTTGTGACATTACCTGAAATAGAGGGAGGATTAGGAGTTAAGGATCTTTTTACTTGGAACACTGCTTGTGCCATTCGTTTGATCTGGTGATAAGTGTAATTTTTAATGGTTTTAGAGTACTATTTTAGGTTGTTTTTGTATCCGTTTAGCTAGTTTCCCTTGCATTTAGGTCCATTTAGGTTAGTTTTGNTGGAGCTAAAATATCGGAACAAGCTGCTAAGGAGAAGAAGTTGCTCAATACTCGGATCACAGCCTCGTGGTTCGCTGGCGAGGATCGCTTGGTTCGCTAACACAAAGAAGCCCCAGTCGCCCGCCTCAACCTATCCATCGCGAGGGAAGCTCAACCTGAACCAC
>OVBA01009390.1:0-10703 GCA_900406435.1 Lepidium aucheri | reverse complement strand
ACATATTAGAAATAAACAAAAAATATTTAATTCAAATAAATATAAATAACTTTGTATACGTAGAAAATTCATAAAAATTTAATCCTGTGCAATCGCACGGAACATCATCTAGTTTATTATTAAAAAAAATTATCAAGAAGAAAAGAAAAGAAAACACTAAGGGTAAAACAAGAAATAGTTAGTTAAATATGCATTGGAAATACAACATCTAACATTAACATTTTGATACAAACTTTTTTTCCATAACATATATCTTTGTGAAACGAGGATATATATTTTTTTGTAAACACGATATGTTTTTTCTTTACCCAAATTACACTTCACAATTTTGATTGAAGTAGACTTCTGTTCGTTTGAGTGTCAGCCTTTGGGATATAACTTAATAATCATAAGAAAATCTTAAGCAAAGAAAAGGTAAAATCTGAAAACCATAGACTCAATTAAGATTGAAACATTAATGCACATTTGCAAATTTGATTTTGTCTTCTTTTTTTTGTCAACAACTGGATCGATAAGGCTCGATCCATAAATTAGCCCACACCCTAAAATCCTTTTTTATTCTACTAGTGTAGTGGGGAGAAATTGAACTCTGGTGCCCTGAGTCCTTAGCTGGATCGTCATAACCACCAGAAGAGTAACTCGGCAATTTTTTCTTTTTTGATTTTGTCTAAACAATTCAAATATTATCTTGCATTCAGGTGTATTAATTGAATCATAAAATAAAAATCAAATTATTCACAATATTGTAACATATATAGAGAAGGATGAAGAAAAAATGATCAGTTCTTCATATAAAATGAAGAGGTTTGGTGTGAATCATCATCACTATCACCAAGAGGATTAACATAAAGACGAAGCAATCTTCCAAGAGTCTGCCCACGGCGGTCATGAGGTGGCCTGAGATGTGAACAAACGTCGACAAAAGCCCGGACTATAAGATTATGATGATGAGGAGGATTAATGTCCAAGAAACACCTAAGAAGCTCCTTGAGATCATCTTCTGTCTCAATATATCTTTCTTCAATCATCTGATTCATAGACTTTTTGTAATCTTCAAATGGATTGTTTGATTCTTTAGACAAAGCGACGCTTTCATCAATCTTAGGACATGGACTGCGTAACACCGTGGGAGAAACCAGTGGTCCTGGGATGTAATGGTTGTTGTCAGAAGAAGGCTGAACGGTTGAGCCACAACCGCAACCGCAGGCTATAAGGGGTTTTAATATGGTTTTGAGTGTGTACTTCATCTTCTTTTTCAAATGCATAGAGAACAACAGGCAATTTGAAATTATTGAGTGAGGGATTTGGTGTGGGAAAGTTTTTGTTCGAAGAGGAACCTTTTTCGTTTTGTGTGTGTGTCTGTTTTAACTTAGCTTGGAGATTCAGTTTAAATCATTGCTTTGGAGATGCACGTTTTGATGGGTTTTTCTCTTTTTTCTTTAGATAAATAATTCGATAATGATTTAGTAAATTCAAAAGTTGTATTGTAAGTCATGCTATCATTTATAAGAAACTAGGAACCTCTATTGTTATTGTGAAATTCCCTTTCATTATTACACATGGACATAAAACCAATTGAAGGAAAATGAAATTGTAAGTACCAGAATGGAAATACTCGATGTATTACAGAGCCTAATACAACAAAGGGGCTCTTGTAGAGCAAGAATAGACACTGAATGAGGACGCTTGTACAACAAACGCTAACACAGGAGAAAAACACACAGAGATTCTTTAAGCTTTTGTATTAAGAATAATATAAACAAAGTACACTCTTGTTTATTCAGATTTACACACAACCACAACTTGGTTTGCCACTGACCTATTCCTAACTATCCAAATCTCACACAACACTACAACCTTGTAGCTGTTGCAACTCTCTGTTGAACTCCCTAGTTCACACAACACTGCAGACTTGCAGCTGTTGCAACTCTCTGTTGAACTCCCTAGTTCACACAGCACTACAGACTTGCAGCTGTTGCAGCTCTCTTGATTCACTCACCAAGAACACCTCTGTCGAGCTCACTAGCTCACACAATACTACAGATTTGTAGCTCTTGTAACTCCCTCTGTTTAACTCACCAAGAACACCTCTGTCGAGCTCACTAGCTCGCACAACAAATGTTGGAACTTCCAATTATTCTCTCTAGAAGTCCAACCCTTCTCCAAGTGCTGAGCACTACTTAAATAGTCTCATCTAGGGCTTCCTTTTAGTCTTGAGAAATACTCCAAAACGCTCTGCACCATGTCCATGTCGCAGAGCCTTTACTTTCTATATCCTGCAGAACCTTCACTTCCTGCATCATGCAGAACCTTCAGAGTTGACCCTTCTGCTTCCCTCCTGTTCAGCTGTCGTGGAACAAATAAGGACTGAGTCAGCCTTTACTTTCCTTCTGCAATCTTTCTTTGTTTTTCCATTTTAGTGTCACGTTCTTGTTGCACACAAGGTTGTTTTACCACCGAATAGGATGTCGCCACATCAGCTTCATTTGAATCAAAGACAAGGCCCACATTTCTCCTCGTTGCCACTTCATTTTCATTTCTAGGTCACGTGTTCTTTCAGAAATCACTCAAACCCAAATCGATTTTCAACCAAACAATACATCAAAAACCAAAGTAAATTCTTGTGTCTTTATGTTGTCCATGTCGGCATATACTACATAAATCTGATTACAGAGAATTGCATAACCTTTTGAGGTTTAGGTAAGTAAGATTCTGTCAATTTTATTGACAAGAAAAAACAAGAAAGAATGATTCAACTAGTCCAGAAAGATGACTTAATTAAAAATATAATCATTTGGAAACTCCAAAAGTAACTCAAGTGAGGAAATTACATGGATTTCTGTAGGTTTTAAGTTTATTACTAAAATGTCATTTTGATTTAATTTTTTTAAATAATACCTTTTTTTGTTTCTTCTTCTTCTTCGACGAAGAAAAAGCAACAATGAATTATTTTTTTTTTTAGATTTTGTTCTGCTTTTGTGTTGATTTCTTAAAATTTTATGTACTCAATAATTATCTTAATCACTCTTCTAAGGTATGAGTTCATTTGCTTCATTTTCATAGAATCTCACAACTCCAAAATTATGTATTTTTCATATAACTCGAATTTGAGAGTTTTGTTGAGTGAGTTGAGTTGCGTTGTGTTGAATGTGTTGGGTATCTTGATTTAAACAAAAATTACAAGGCTAATAAGTTAATTTTTGAAAAACTTGAAAATTTTGAAAAGTTAGGTTGAAGATGATGAATAGTGACGAAAAACCTACAAAACCTTGAAAAAAAACATGCAACAGAGAAAATTGTTTTACAGCGATAAACCTACATAATACTAACAACAAACCTACAAAACATGTGAACTAAGTCGACAACTACAAACCTACAAAACAAAAATGATTAACCTACAAATAAAGAAAATAAACTAGTTGTTGAAGGCCTAAAAATAAACCTACAAGGTGTTAAATACCTACAATGCGAAAACACTACAAGATCCGTAGGACTAGAACAAAGAAGTATTAAAACCTACAGTACTTAAAAGAAAACCTACAACATAGAAGAATGTTTTACATCGATAAAACTACAAAAGATAAACATACATCAAACAAAAAACAAAGCAGGAGATATAATATACATGCAAGGCATGAGAGATAAACCTACAATGAAGAACAATATATTGCAAAGATGAACCTACGTCAAAAGAAAAAGTACAAAAACCTACAATACCTGAAAGCAAAAGTACTAAGACCTACAATACCTCAAAATAAACCTACAAGGAAGACGATCAAAACCTACAAAACTAATACCGTAAATCTACATAGCTGAAAACAAAACCTACATAATGAGACAAATCTAGTGATTCAAGGTAACTAAACCTACAATGCATTATGTATAAACCTACAACAAATGATGATACCAACTCAATAAACCTACAAGGAAGACTAGCAAAACCAACAATGAAGACTACGAAAATCTACAAAGAATGTTAAACTAAATCGAGAACACATGGGATACAAACCTACAAAGTGAATGCATGGACCCAGATTACCCACAAACCTACAAAGAATAACACACAAACCTACAAAATATAAATTATAATTTACATCGCTGAAACATTAAACCTACATTGAACCAAAAATGACTCGTCGAAGTTCAACAACAAAACTTACAAAAACCTACAAAGATGGGGAAGGCTTAGAGATGATGGAGGACATTTGCAAAGCAAAGGAGAAATCGCGGGTACGTGTTTCTCTTTTTAAAGGGGACGTAACCTGGAGAACAGAAGTTAGTTATGTGATGTAGGTTTATTGATCTCGTGTTGTAGCTTATATTTGTAGGTGTTGTAGGTTTTCGAACTCAGTTATCTAGAATTTGACATCTTAACAGTTATGTAGGTTTGGAAGATTTCATTTCTCAACTTTATAGGTTTGTAATAACATTGTGTTTCCTTACATGCGGTCGTGCCGTGCTCTCCTAGAAACCTACACTTTCGTATGCAGTGCTCTCCTAAAAACCTACACTGAAACCACTTCAATCCTACATGTTGTATGCATTTAACCTACCAAACGTAGCAACGAACCTACAAACATAAATAATAAACCTACATAGCATATTCAAACAACCTACAAAGCGAAATCTATTTATCGTATAAACCTACAAAACATAACACCATTAACTTACAAAGCGTATTCAAAAAAACCTACAAAGCGAAATCTACTTATCGTATAAACCTATATGACATAACACCTTTAACCTACATAGCATATTCAGAAAACCTACAAAGCGAAATCTACATATCGCATAAACCTACATAACATAACACCTTTAACCTACATAGCATATACTAAAAACCTACAAAGCGTAATCTACTTATCGTATAAACCTACATAACATAACACCATTAACCTACATAGCATATTCAGAAAACCTACAAAGCGAAATCTACTTATCGCATAAACCTACGACAAACAAGGTTAGCAACAGATAATAAACCTACAATGACGAGAAATCAAACCTACAATTGCTGAACTAAATATGGCACGAAACCAACATAGCTTGTTTTTTAAACCTACAAATCATGCAAACATTCAACCTACAAAAGATACTTAGAGAACATACATAACACCTCATGTAAACCTACAAAACTATGACAGTTAGTCTAAATCCACGAAAATACTGTCTCGTTTTCTATGAACTGACGTGGAATTACTCATTAATGGCAGTTTCATAATATTTTTTTAGTTTTTCAAAGAAAAAAAAGGGAAAAACCGTCTTATTTACTCAAAAAAAAACTAGATTTACTAATATACAGAATTTAGTCATTAAACCATTCTTTCTTAACTATTTTAGTAATTCAACCAAAAAAACAATCTAAAATTTATCTAAAAACATATTTGACTAAGTAGTTAAATATTCACTAGAATTCGACCCAAAAGATGCGTGTAACCCAACCCTGCATAATAAAAAGTGAGCTTTTGGGTTATTGATTTTGCCAATCCAATTGGTTTCAACTCGGTAACCTTTTACCAAATCCGAAATGAAGCTTTTAAAAGCTTATTGAGCCACCCAATTATAAAGGTGTTGCACTTTCATTCCAATTATACCAATCTAAAGAAATCAATGAGGTTAAAGCTAATCTATATAAGACGAGAAGCTACTAAACAAACAATAATACTAATAACAATACAGAGAAGGGGTTGATTTCTCTACGTTTTATTCTGCAATGACTATTCTACGATAACGCATGCAGCTACTATACAAGTACAACATAATTTCTCTAGTATAACCGAAATCAGATTCTTATGTACAGATATGTGGTGGCGCCTGTTATGCGGTATGGTAACTTCAGCTACCGGTCGATGATATTGTAGCATTTGAATGTTCTGGTGTTGGACTCCTTGGTGTTTGTGGCTGTTCCAGTGTTGTATTGCTCGGTCCTGCCTGATCTTCATGAAATGAAACCATCTGGTTCCAGTCTTCTCCAGCTATTGACATAGTATACTTAAGGAGCTAGAACAAGGTTTAGTATATATATGGGTGCGAGAGAACACATATTTCAAAGCAGAGAAAGAGACAGAGATCGAAGGATACATTCGTTTGGCCACAAGTCTGTGATGCTCACTTCGCCTACCTCTGATCGAAGCCAGTAATCTACACCCATCTGTACATAATGTAACATATAGATTATTAATGGATTACAATTTGAAAATCTGACTTTATCAGTTTTAAAGCTGAGGAAGAAGTTGGGACTTACATCCAAATCTGGAGGAACAATCTTCATCATACCGTCGACTAAGTCCTGTGATTGAATATCAGAGTAAACTCTTTGAGTATCATCAAGCTCCTGTGTTTCCATGTTTCTCTCGGTGCTGTCTTCTTCCTTTGGCATGGCTACGTCTTGGTTCTCAGGGAGACCAGAAGTTGATGGAAGATTTGAAGGTTCATCAGCCTGAGGAATGTCCTCAAATGTCTCTTCGAATTGACTGATTAAAATACAATAACGTCAGACTCACTTCTATTTTACAAATCTATCAATGGCGAGCATAACGATTGAGAAGAGGATTACCTGACTAGGTACACATCTATTGGTCCCATTGTGCTTCTCAGAATTATTCTATATCTCCTCTGAGGATAACCACCAGCCTGATTATTGGTAGGAGAAGAGGTAATGTAAGTTACAGACAGTGAACCGCTCATTTGGTTTTGTGGGCTTATAAAGATTTACCTCATCAGGATCTGGCACCTCAAGTGTTGTTCCATGTGGTGCCTTTACAGCTATCAACGTCTTATTCTAAGATAGGCATGAAAGATGCCACAAAAACATGTTTCCCAGTGAGCAGAATGCAAAGCAAAGAGAAACTCGTTATTACTAGAAAAAGACCAAACCTGGAAGCAAGGCAAGTTCTTAATGTCGTCTTCAGTGACAAACAATAACCTAAAGAGTGAGGGGTCAGGACAAACGCATATTTTCTTTTGTAACTTTTGTCATAAGAAGTAGCAGGAGAAGCTTACGGTTTGTTGTTTTCATCCTCACTCAGGCTTGTTAATCTTTCTTGTGATTCTCTGCAACCAGGTCAATTCTCAGAAAAATACAAAACGGCAGAAAAGGTAAAGGAATATAATTAACGAGATATACCTGATTTGGTTATCTAATTTTACTTCCTCAGCTGTGAGGTTCTGTATTTCATCCTGTAAGGGAAACTAAATGTCAAACTGGACTGGTAACAGGAATTTGTATAAAACAGATTTAGATTTTCAAACAGAAAACCAAACCAAGAAATAAATGCAAGTGACTAAGATTGAAGAAAATATCCAGTAGCCCATTATTCACTTATTCAACAGCAGTTCAATTAAACTGTACGAGACACATACGAACATAAGCCCATCCTTCAAATGTGACGAGTGAGAGGTAAAGAGCTTGTAGTTACATGTTGTTGATATACATGTTTGTTTTACATGTATATTTTCCCGTATTCCTAGTTACCCACTCCCGCAGCACATATAGGTCTCGAGAAAAAGGCATAGCAGAACCATTCAAATGTACATTCATACGATGGTGAGCATGGCATGACATGGGTTGCAGTGGAATATGTTACTGACAGCTAATGGAATGCACATGCATATTCTATACCTGTAGGTTAGCTATGCTTTCAATTGTTTCTCCTGGTTTTGAGACATCAAGACCCCTAAGACAGAAAAGAATATTCGGAATGCTGTCACTCATTCGTGAGGGGCCAAATATAAGGAATCCAAGATTTGACAGTGGGAAGACATGCTTACTTCCACTGAATCCTGTTCTTGAGCGTCTTCTCTATCAAACCTATTCCTTCTAATACATTGGTTATATCGTATATTCGTCTCTTTTGTACCTTTATAAACAGGAACACACAGTTAAGATTTGACAAATATTATCAAAAGGGCAGCTACAAGTTTAACTATGTCACCTCTAATGTATCAGCTGCTTTATTAAGATCTAGAATACCATCCTCTGCTTGTTTTATCAAATTGATAAATTTCTTCGTCAAAAGACCTGAACCAAATTAGATCATTCAAATCAAACATATTATCAAAAATAACTTCTCATAAAACGTTAGTTTATGTATTAAGTTATTACCTAGGGAACTATCATATCGACAAGTACCGGCCTGTACAAAGTTATTTCCCGGAGAACCTGCCAACACGAAAGATCCTTCTCACAACATTGCAATGATCCCACACTCTTTTTCATTAAAATGAAACAAATAAAGAAACTTTACCGCAAGCGAGTACATATGCAATAATTGGCCTACTACCAGTTGCCTCGGTAGATTAAAGGAATTACTATTTGATACAGAGCATTCAGACCAAACTCACCAGCATTGGAACCGGAAGCTTGCGTTTTATTAGATTTCGCTGACCTGGAAGTCTTCTTGGCTTTCCCTCCTTTTCCTGATACAGGTGTTTGGAGAACCCCGGTACTCAATTCATTGGGCTCAGTTACTTGGTCTACCACATCCGTCTTACGCTTCAGCTGCCAATAAAGACACCACAAGGATAACGAAACCTTTAATTAGATTAATAACGGGAGCTGACTGATTTCTCTAGTCTAATCCTATCAGTAGGATATTGTCACTTAGCTGAATCTAAAAGCATAGGTAAACTATAGATTCCAAGGCCAACATACCAAATTTAGAAAGTAAATGAACTCGACAGAAACAAAACAAAAAAAAAAGAATGCATAAGTCAGCTCTCAGTAGCAATATTACTAACACCAAAAACCCTAGTCCAGGAGCTATAGAATTCGAAAGACAATAATAACTAGCAATGCTAATTCCATTGAGATAAATAAAAGGAGGCCAAGCGTAATTACACCACAGAAATCAGATCCGAACACAATTCTTATAAAAAAAAAATTCCAAACTACAAAGAATAGTAAAATTCACAAGCAAAATTGAACATTAGACTTACAGAAGATTTGATAACAATAGCTTCGGAGACCTGATCAACAGCTCCAACTCCACGAGTCTCCGCCGCATCAAAACGGTGATACTCGCCGGGAGCAACTAATGGAGGCTTCATAGAAGAGATAGAAGGATGGTGCTGCCGTTTAGAAGGTGGATAGTGCTGAGTTTCGTGATGAGATTCCGACATGAGAACGAATCTCGATAATTCCAAACCCGAAACTCCCCAAAATAAAAAATAAAACCGAAAAGTCTCTGGAAATCGGGATCTCCGGCAACCAGAGATCCGAACAGATTGTGGGAGGCAGATCTACGGAGATAATTAGGGAGAATCCTGGGAAGAGAATGTGAAGAGATCGGCGAATCGAAAAAAAGCGGGAGAGAAGAAGAAGAAGGGAAAAAAAAGAGACGGTGGAAGAGGAGGAAGAAAACGAGGGAATGAGTTGCGTTTGGTTCGGATGACTGATGTGGAGGGAAGCGCACTTCTACTCTATCTTTTTTTAATCCTTTACCAATTTAGGATTTATTTATTAATTAATTAATTAATCCTCCTTTTATTTTATTTAATTTTTTTATTTTACTTTTATAAGTTTTATTGACTATATATGTTTTACAACAAATTAATTACAAGATAAATAAGACTACGTCAACCGAGTATCTCTTATTTAGAAAAAAAAAACTGAAATTGAACAAATGTTAAATGAATTTTGGATTTATTATAATCGAATTGGAGCATCATGCTATCAAACTGGTGCATCCCTTACACGCGTTTAGCGTGAAATTTTGTCAAATGTATAGAATAATATTTGTACATGATCCAAAATACTAAAGATAGAAATATAACCTTTTATTTTTGTTGTCAAGTAGAAATAGGACTTTATATTCACAAAAACAAGAAAGAAAAATATTTAGATTATAGAAAGTGATTAATATTAACGGTTTGATTACAAAACTTTGATTTTTTTAATCACTTTTTTCATTGATTGTGGGAGAATAATGATTTTGTAAACAATGAGAAAACAATATAAATCAAATCCGTTAATCCCATTGTACTAGTTAAACTACAAATCAGCCACTTCAGTATGATATTTATCTAAAAACCACTTTTAGTTTATTTATAATAATTAAAAATTGGGTCAATGTTGACCCATAAACAGAGCGGCAGGAACATTTGCANGGAAAATTTGAAAAAAAAAAAAAAAAAACAGAAAATATTGACAAAAAAATGATATCATGATTTAAAAACAGAATTTGAAACTTATAAACCAACTGAATGCAGACATACAGATCTCGTTTTTACCTTAAACACGAATTTTTAGACGCACAAGTTTTAAGTATGTGTTATCTTAAACCACCATTATTGACAGTTTCTAATAGGTTTTTTAGTTTTAATATAGATTAAAAATAATTGTAAGTGGCATTTAAAACTGAAGGATCGTTTCTTGTTTAAGAAACGATTTTCAGATTTAGAAACCCATACGTGGCCTCACTTGATTGGCCAGTGAAGAAATATAAAAAAGAAAAAAATCACACTCACGCTCAGAATTGAGATTTTTTTTCTCTCTTTCGCGTCTCTCTCTCTTTCTCTCTCGCGAAAACGGTGAACCGAATCGACAAAGTTGTTGATTCGAATCGATTTCCAGCTAGTATCTCCGGGGATTGGTAGAGAAGACTATGATCGATTAATCTCCAGCGGTTGCGGGTTTCTCCGGCTCATTTGCGGTGTTAAAATCGGAGCCAAAATCGGAGCCAAAATCGGAGGAATCGACCATG
>OVBA01009389.1:0-10704 GCA_900406435.1 Lepidium aucheri | reverse complement strand
AAGAGAAACTCTAAGAAAGTGTCATTTAATAATTGTTGTATGCATGGAAAATCAAATTGCCACTATTAGAACTTGCTTCACAAGAGTTAATTGATCTTATCATAGGCAATGATGAAAGAAGTCGGAACTTCCGAGAAAACATAAGAGCATACAACATGATGTTTTCTTTTACATCTCTTGGTGGCAAGATTGACCATTCAATCAATGTAGGACGTGGTCCTAAAATTTACAGAATTCATGGTGAGAATTACCATCTTATGAGAAGTGTGATTCGAGATAATGGTCATCCAAAATTCTCGCAGCTTTATATTCATGATACTTCTAACAATGTCACGGATATTGTTGAGATTCTTAGTAAAATGTTAAAGGCAATAAATCCTTACGTCGAAATGTTCAACACATACAAAGAAAGGTTTAGAGAAGAAGATACTGAGACATTAGATTTTGTTTTTCTCAACGCACGTGGTAGAGATGGACGTTTATACAATAATCCTACTTCTTCCAAGGTCACTGCATTGGTTGTTGGTGATTTTTTTCTTGGCATGGATAAAAGAGATATTGTGTTAGAGCAGAAATCTAGCAAGCTAAAAAGAATAAGTGAGATAAATGCATGTTATTTGCTTTTATAGTATCCTATTGTATTTCCTAGAGGTGAAGATGGCTGGAGATTAGATATTGAGAACAATTTTTCAGATAGGCCTGGTACGAAATGNCTTGAGACAATGGTTTGCATATCGAATTCAAGAAAGGGAAACGAGTCAAAAATTCTTCTTAGTTCTAGAAGTTTATTTCAGCAATTCCTGGTTGATGGTTACACAGCTATCGAGTCTAACAACATGCGATTTTTGAAGAAAAATCAAGCAAAGCTTTGTTCTGGAACTTATGCAAGTGTCAGAGAGGCAGTTGATCAAGGAGATGTTGAGATGGTTGATCACGGTTCTAGGATTCTCATTCCATCTTCTTTCACTGGTGGTGAAAGATACATGAGACAAAATTACATGGATGCAATGGCTATATGTAAGTATCTCGGATTTCCTGATCTTTTTAAAACATTTACAGGCAATCCTAAATGGCCATAAATAACAAGATTTCTTCAAGAGAGAGGTTTACGTCCGGAGGATAGACATGATATTATCTGTAGATTATTTAAAATGAAGCTGGACAACCTGTTAAGTGATTCGACAGGTGATAATGGTGTATTTGGCAAAACTGTTGCAGGTACATTTTACAATCACTTTATTATATACAATTTTGTAATTTTTTACATTATATTTTAAATAGTATATTATTTATGTTTAAATAATAATTATATGGTAATTTTATTTTGCAATATTAACTTCTTAAATTTATATTTTCAGCCATGTATACTATAGAATTCCAGAAAAGAGGACTTCCTCATGCACATATTTTGTTGTTTATGCATCAAAACAACAAGTACCCGAATGCTGAAGACATTGACAAGATAATTAGTGCAGAGATTCCGGATATAGATGAAGATCCAGAATATTTTGATATTGTCAAAGAAATGATGATTCATGGTCCATGTGGTGCTGTTAACATGAATTCTCCATGTATGAAAGAAGGAAAATGCTCTAAGTTTTATCCTAAACGATTTAATGAATCTACAATAGTTGACGAAGATGGTTATCCTTTTTATAAGCGTCGTGATAATAATCAATTTGTTGTAAAGAATGATTTCAAGTGTTATAATAGGTATGTGGTTCCTAATAATAGATTGTTGTCAGTTTGATAGAGAGCTCATATCAATGCTGAGTGGTGTAACCAGTCATCTGCAGTGAAGTACTTATTTAAGTACATTCATAAGGGACATGATAGAATAGCATTTGGTCTAAAGAGATCTAATGACAGTGGTGTTGGTAATGAGACACCATATGAAGATCCTGAGATTGATTTAGACAAAGAAGATGTGGATGAAATCAAGTCTTATTTTGATTGTAGGTAACTCAATAATAACCTAATTTTGAATATATATTTGTTATATGTTTTCAACTTCACTATTGGTTAATTAAAATATACTCATAAATTATATTCATAGGTATATATCTGCTTGTGAAGCAGCTTCGAGAATTTTGGCCTTTCCAATCCACTATCGGTCTATTCGTGTTGAGAAGCTATCATTCCATGAAAAGGATCAACAAATTTTGGTGTGGAAAGATGATTATCCGGTCGAGTGTGTACTGAATCGAAAGTCTATTGATCAGTCTATGTTTATTTCTTGGATGGAACAAAATAAACATGACCCATAAGCAAGAAAACTCACATATGCTGAATTTCCTTCCAAGTATATATACAATAAAACAGCAAAATCATGGAACAAAAGGAAAACTGCGAGATTTGCTGTTGGTAGAATTTATTATGTTCCACCTTCGCTTAAGGAGTTATTTTTCTTGAGAATTCTACTTAACAAGGTTAGAGGTCCAACATGCTATGAGGATATCAGAACAGTGGATGGTGTAGTGTACAACACTTTCAAAGAAGCATGTGTTGCTAGGGGATTATTAGATGATGATTCAGAGTATATTGAAGCACTTCAAAGTGCAAGTCAATGGGCAACATCATCTTTTCTTCGCCAGGATTTTGTACATATTCTTTTATGTAATAGCATAATCTCTCCAGAAGTTGTTTGGAAAGCTACTTGGAGATTATTGTCAGAGGATATTTTATCAAGAGACGAAAGTTACTCAATAGCAAAGGTGAAAATATAATTTATATTATAATTATGAATTAGATATTTATTACTAACTTTATATTTTAAATAATACAATTTTATTAAATTTTTCAAATTTTTTTTAAGATCTTATTTTAACCGAAGATCAAACTCAGAATTTTACTTTGGCCGAGTTGGATTCTGTTTTTAAGTCTAATGGTAGTTCATTGTCAAGGTATCCGTCGTTGCCACAGTTAGATGATTCCTATACTCAGGCTCATGTAAATCATTTTTTGTTTGAGGAGCTCAATTATAATTGTGCTCAACTCAAAGAAGACCACGTTGTAGATGTCCAACGGTTGACCCCTGAGCAAAAGATTATTTATGATAACGTTGTACATTCTGTATTGAACCATAAAGGAGGCGTTTATTTTGTTTATAGTTTTGGAGGCACCGGCAAAACATTCCTCTGGAAAGTTTTATCTTCAGCTATATGGTGTAAAGGAAAAGTTGTTATCAATGTTGCTTCTAGCGGAATTGCTTCTTTACTTTTACTTGGTGGGAGGACTGCACATTCGAGATTTGGTATCCCTATAAACCCTGACGAGTTTACAACTTGCTCTATGAGAAAAAGGGTCTGATTTAGCTAACTTGATTNATCAAAGAAGCATCTCTTATAACATGGGATGAAGCTCCCATGATGAGCAAGCATTGCTTTGAGTCTTTAGATAGAAGCCTTCGTGATATAATTGGGATAGAAGACAAACTATTTGCCGAAAAAGTTGTTGTATTTGGTGGTGATTTTAGACAAGTTTTACCTGTCATTGTTGGTGGTGGTAGAGTTGATACTGGAATGGCAGCATTGAACACATCTTATCTCTGGAATGATTGTAAAGTTCTCAGGTTGACAAAGAATATGAGATTATTATCTTCTTCTGATATAAGCGTTGACAAACCGGAAGAAATTCAACGTTTTTTGATTGGATTCTTGCTATTGGTGATGGCAGAATTAATGAACCTAATTCAGGTGAAGTTATGATTGATATTCTAGAAGAATTACTTATTACAGGAACATCAGATCCTGTCATCTCTATTTGTTCAGAAGTATATGGTAATTTTTTAGATCATCTATATGACCCAATATTCTTCCAAAATAGGGCTATATTATGTCCTACGAACATAGATGTAGATCTAATTAATGATCCCTTGTTTTCACTTCTATCAAGTATTTTTAACAATGAACTTTGATATTTTATTATTCGTTTTTGTTATTTAAACATTGTTACAATTTTATAACATTATAATGATAATAATTTAACTACCACATACCGATTTTTTATTCAATTAAACTTTTGGTTCTTGCCGGTGATGAGATGACTTATCTGAGTGCAAATAGCCANTGCAGATAGCCTATGTCCAACTGATTCTTATTCTATTGATACAATGATCTTTACACCAGATTTTCTTAATAATATTAAGATGTCTGGTTTACCTAATCAATGTATCAAATTGAAAGTAGGAGCTCCTATTATGCTAATGAGGAACATCGATGCAAAAGCTATGATACAAAGTTGCCATTCAAAATGCGACGCAAACAATTTCCTATATATGTTGCCTTTGCTATGAAAATCAATAAAAGTCAAGGTCAGACACTTAACAAGGTTGATTTATTTTACCAAGACCGGTTTTCTCTCATGGTCAACAATATGTAGCTGTTCCTAGAGTGAAATCTAAAAATGGATTGAAGGTTTTAATACTTGATAAGGATGGAAACGCCCAAAGCATGACAATGAATGTTGTTTACAAAGAAGTTTTCCATAATTTATAGAATGTAATCTTTTTTATTGCTTTATTTTCTTGAATGTTTTTTAAGTCTTATTATTATGTAGACTGAATAATTTAATCTCAATTTGAGACCACTAAATTATTTTATTTATAAGAAATATGTGTTGGTAGTAATGTTATACTCCATAGCGGCACAAAATAATTTGTGCAATAATAACAAAAAAATTCATCTTGATAGATATAATCATTTACATATATTAAACGGTACCATATATATATATGCATATAAATAATTATTCTTGATTTACCAACAAACCACATAAAACATTATCTAAAAAACCCAATACATAAATAAGTCTTATAATAATTTTTAATAAGTCTAAACTTTAATAGCCACAAAAAACAGATTCTAATTGTTTGGAAATATAAACCTACTCACATATTCCCAAATGCATGCTCCACATGAGAGTTCTTGGTCGATTCCGTGTTCCTCACCAAAACCTTCAATGTAAGGGAGAACCTCAATTAAATCTCCCTTGCAAGCACATCCTTCTTTAACATATGATTGTTGAAGAACATTCAACTGATTTTCTCCTCGCCAACGAAGTGTAGGTGCTCCTTGGAAGATATTTTCTTGAAGTTCACCTACATAGTCTAATGTTTCAAGTACCGTCGACCTCAGTAAACTCCTTAACACTGTGTAACCTTCATCTCTTCTATTCCCACCAATACATATTAAAATGAATCCATAAAGCAGTTTGGCCTCTTGAATTCCAGCATCACTAGCTTTCATTAACCTATCTAAACCGTCTTCTTGGTTACCATCCACAAAGTACTCTCTTATATCACATCGGTAAATACCTTCACTATTACTGGAATCACAAAACCTCATATGGAAGTTATTGAATATATTTCTTCTATTTGGTAATGGATAAAAAGGAACATTACCGATAGAGATGTTTCGAAAAACTTCCTCATTGTTACATATCTCCCTAAATGTTGGACAAACAACTCTCACGTTCTGAATCTCTTCAATCCCTTCAAGTCCACATTTTGAAATTATTTTCGTCAAATTTCAACAGGTATATCCATTAGATTGGTAATTTGGTCATCTTTTTTCTGCAAAAACTGAATTAGACTTAAATAAGTACCTAATGATAAACTATTTCGGTTTATATAAAAACATATCCATAGATATAATTCTTCTTAATCATTATGTATATATAAATAATTAAAAAACAGATACATCTTAAAATTAATAATAAGAAAATGATACTGTAAAACAATATATAAATTTTCAAAAACTATATTACATTTCTTCATACACTATCAACAAAATAGTAAACTTTGTATCAAGTTTTAGCAGATTTCTTTGTCTGAAGTTCTTAATACTAAGTTGATAACTTATATGTCTTAAGAGAAGTCAGTTTAGCAAAACTTACCTGATTTTGCTTGGATTTGAATCCCGATCTCTTTTTATCTATGAAATTAATATAGACTCTATAAGAAATTATAACAAAATCTATAATAAACATGCATTCTACATATATAAATTAAAGTAATACCTTTCTGATTTACTTGATTCGAAGTTATGATTTTTAAGTAATAACCTTTATTTGTAGAAGAGAATGAGAGACATTGAATTTGTTTTCTATTGTGTTTTTTCTTTTTGAGAGATTGCCAATTAAGGAAGAAGAAGTTACTAAAAGATATTGACAGTTTATTTTCAAAAAGGCATGAGATTTTCTTGCATGTAATAATTACAACGATTACCAATAAAGTAGTTGTTCATTTCCTTAATATTTTATATTTTTACAATATATAAATACTATTCTTGCTAAGATAAACTATTAAAATGATAGTTACATTATATTAGTAATTATTTGGTAATTAGTTTTAAATTAATTTTCTTCTTATAAGTTATTTAACTTTAATCTACCAAATATTATATTGAAAAATCAAAATTACAAAATGTAAAAAATCTTTTTTCATATGTAAGTAATCTTATTTTTGATAAGTAGTTCATGTTTACAATTATATACCAACGACACATATTATGTTATTTTAGATTTCCTAGATATTTATTGTATTTATAAATATAAAATTCAGAAATTAGTTTTTTTTGGAATGCTATAAATATATGTACAAATACTTATTTGGAAATTCACATGTATATCTTTCTGATTTGTACATGTATAATTTTATTATTTCCTTAAACAATATCTTAAATATATAATAAATAATTGAATACAATCGAGATTAGAATATCTATTTCGGGAGAGACATAAATATTCATGTCATCACTAACTATATTAAACTATTTAGTCTGGTTTAAATTTATTTTATTCCTTTTCACATGGTTTATTACTTTAATTATGTTTTTATTATTTGTTTCTATTATTTTCAATTTATTATTATATTATGTACATTTTAATATTAAATTATTTTATCCTATATAATGCATATAAAACTATATATGATTTTTCTCTGCATATTTTATGTACACATCAATTGTTTTTTCACCGCACTTATATTAAATTGATCAACATTAACTAATTAGGTTAGAATTGTGCAACCAAACAATTAAAATAATATTAAATTAATATTTTTAATATCTGAAAATTTACATATGAAATTAATTTAAAAATAAAACCAAATTACATTCATTAAGTGGCTAGAACTTTCGACATATTATAAATTTTTGATTATTGCACATCAAGTTTGTAATCACAATATATTTTTTCTCTGTTTTTAATTTTTGTTTGTTTGTCAAACCTATAAACAGAAATTGATCAGTCAGCTTTTCTTTTTATTAAAATATAATTTTTTTGTTATTGATTATCCTAACAATAGTATTATGAACTTTAAATTATATTAATTTGATATATATAATCTTTTTTGATTCGAATAATCTAAATGATGTTAATAGAGCCAATCAATTGGAATTTTAATTTTAAATTTTAAAATTTAGATTGGCTCTATCTAACATTTCCTTAATGTTTAATTTTATAGCAAATCAATTCTAATCATGTCAATAGAGCCAATCAATTGAAATTTATGTTGTTTGTTATCCACAGTCATATTTCATTTATCATCTTTAACTAATTAGTTTAACAAATTAAAATGTATATACAAGATAAAACATTGATGGGTCCATAACTTGATTTTCTCCAATTATTAATTTAGCATAATTAATGTAACATATTCGAAAGATCTAGTCATATTTATATATATCAACAATAACTTTTCTTATAAATGTTAAAAGTAGTAACTCGAATCATTGTCATCTAGATTCATATTATACAATATAGATAACTAATTTAAACTATTATCAAACATATATTATCACAATAATTAACATAAAAGTCTTTTAATATTTCTGAACAAGATAACTTAAAAGATAAAATGTTCATAATGCTTAATAACAAAATTCAAAATACTAAATTACATATCAACATAACAAACATAAAGCTTAGGGTAATATTAATCTAATTTGATAATCCCACAAGCAAATTTCACATGCTTCTGAAATAAGTTCATCAATTCCATGATCAACTCCATCCCAACCTTCAAAAAAGGGAACAACTATTGCAAATTCACCATTGCATTCACACTGACCTCTATCATAAGACCTACTCAGAATTCTCATTCGAAGATCTCCTTGAATTCAAATTTGTGCTGGTCCAAAGCATACAAGATCTCGAAGTTGAGCAAAATAGTCCAATGTTGTTCCCACCGTTGACCTTAATAGATTCCTTAAGACTTTGTACCCTTCCACTTTAGTTTGTTCTACCAAGCATACTAAATTTACTCCATAAACAAGTTGTGCTTCCGCAATTCCAAATTCACTTGCTTTGAGTAACTTATCTAAACCATCTTCACAAAGATCATTAACAAAATAATTCCTAACTCATGTTCTGTATATAGCTTCAATGTTTCCTATCTCGCATAACCCTTCATAGAAGCTATTGAAAACATTTTCGTTATTTTCCATTGGATAGAAAGCTACATTTTCTAAAGAGATATTCCTCAGAACGTCTTTTCTATTGCATATATCACGAAATTTTTTTGCAACAAGATTAACATTCCTAATTGTCGCTAATCCCTCAGGTGCACATTTACTACATATGTTCATCAAGATCTCATCTAGCAAGAATAGTATACTCATGTTCGAATATGTTCTTCTCTGCAAACATTAAAATAAAATTTAATTTACATTACTATAATGCTTCTAACATTTGAGACTAATATACATTGATCAATAATATATATTTTTCTTATCTAAAACTCTTTCCATTACATCAAATATCAAGGAACAAACTTAATGATTTCTGCCTTTGACCTTAGCTTCCAAACCCTAAACCAAAAATCATTTTTCCATTATCTATATTTTTGAGTTATGATTTTCTTTTCAATTTTGCTACAATCAGTCCTCTATACTCTAAGAAAAATAACATGAAAAAGAAAGGTTTTCTAAAAATTATGAAAATGAAAAACAATAGACAAAATTACCTGATTGTGCTCTATATATACATGTAAATAAACTGCATAGCAAGTCAAAATATGAAAGATCAATAAGTATCTTTGGTTTTTGATCGATTACTCAACGCACCCTTTTGTTTTCCTCTATGATAGTTCTCTTTAAAAGAAGTTTAAATGATGATATTAGAAAATTCTTGAGATATGAACCGTGATTGATTCAAGACGAAAAGAAGAAAATCTTTTTGATATCTTTTCAGCTAATTTGGAATATTTTCTTATTTACAATCATTTCTCTAATTACCAATAAAGGTAAGTAACATCTTTTGTTTAGTAAATTAATTTCTCATTTAACAAAATAAATAATTACATATTTATATCAATACAATTATAATCTACTTGGAAATATTTGGTTATTTTCAAAATAATTGATTTATATAATATAACATATTCTAAATCTCAATTATAATCATATATTTACACTTATTGTTTATCTCAAAATTTAATCAAATTAATTTATAGTTATTTTCGGTTTTATTTATTTGTGTAAAGTTATTTTTGGTCTAATTCAATTCTCATCCAATAAAATGATTCATTTTCCACTCATTAGATATAGTACTTTGTATCCAAATGGATCCTACAATATAGTATTCAGAACGAATTTGAAAAATGGATTAACTAAAAGCCCATAATTTATGGACCGGTCCTACTTTGTTCTACAATATTATTAAAAAAAATATTGCTATAATGAATTTTAATGTTATCTCCTTATTTTGTTTTGAATTCAAATGTATTCTTATATATTCTAATAAGTTATATTTGGAAAATATAATATATTTGTTTCAGAAAAATATTTAAATCAATATTAGAATAGAACCATATATTCTCTTCTTAAGTAGTTATTTTTATGAAGTTAAATATAATCATATATTCTCTACTTATATAGATATTTTTATTTGTTTATTATAATACTAAATTAAGGGAATGGGTAACGGAAAAACCCTATTTTTTGTCCTATATATACTTATAACACTTAGAAGATAGATTTCTAAGAATACAAAATGGATTGGATTTCTTTGCCCGATAGTATCCTTATTTCTATTATCTCTCATTGTATCAGTTCATCTAAGTCGTTTTTCCTAAACCTCCGGTTAGTATGCATTAAATTTTATAGCATATGTGACAAACCTCAAGTGCAGTATTGAGTTTCTCTAATAGATGATCTCTTCCAACCTGCTTTTGATTCCCCTCAAATCTACTATAGAAGGTACCAACGACTACGGAACAATGGATACCCTAAAGCATTGTATCATTTGGGAATAGTATGCTATTTCTTTGACAACCGTAAAGCCGAAGGATTAATATTGCTACATGAAGCTAATCAAAGATTTTTTCCTCACGCTAGCTATCTATACATAATCATTCTCATATGTCTTGGTGGTAGAGCAAAACAAGAAGGTTTTAAAATCCTTTCTGTTTTGATCAAGCCTCTAATGTCCAAAACTTTAAAACAACTTGAGATATTACGCGCAAGTATAGAGAAATATGTTATGTGGCGTGCACAAACGATCTTGCTACAATTTAAAGCTAAATACTCCAAAGAAAAATGTTTTTGCAATGGTGAAACTTCTGATTTCTTGAATAACAATAATATATNAAATGTTTTTGCAATGGTGAAACTTCTGATTTCTTGAATAACAATAATATATGGCATATATATAGTGCTAATGCAGACATGAATACTAAGTCATTATGTAGCATCTGTCTATGGG
>OVBA01009388.1:0-10705 GCA_900406435.1 Lepidium aucheri | reverse complement strand
ACTTTTTTTTTCATTTTTTCTTTTGAATATTTGTTTCATATATTTATAGATTTGTGAGTAAATAATCAAATTTTGTGAAGAAAATAGTATAAAAATGATTTTTCCACTTTTCCATTCGTTGATGTGTACACCAAAAACATGAAAAAAATCATGAAAATTGATATGCATCTTCCTCTGTAGGGAAAAATAAATTATGTTTTATTGTTATTGTTGAAATTGTTTGTTCTAATTAGAGTAAATGAAAGAGATGAAATGAGAAAGAAAGAAAACGAAAAATTGAGAAAAAGATGTTGTCGTGAAAGAGAAGAGAGAATGAGAGAGATGAGTAAAATTAGGGGTCTTAAAGTCTTTTTTATTGAAATAGTATATACTAAGTATAGTATTTTTAGTCACCTAAATACTAAAACTTTTTATGTTATTCATTGCAATTTCTCTTTAATCAAAGAATGTATTGTAATATTTTTCACAACCTTTAAAACTAAAATCATTGGAAAAGGTTTTAAATAATTGTCGAGTTATTCTTTGGTGGTCACCAACTGATATTTCGATTAAAAATAAGGGAGAATTGCAAAAATGCTTCTCAAAGGAGGACATTTTCCATCACTGCTCTCATTTTTTGGACATTTTCAAAAAATGCACCCCATTATAGAAAAATGATCAAAATGCCCTTATATTATTATTTTTTATATTTTTACAAACTTTTCCAGCCAAAAAAAGTTTCTCCCCAAAAAAAAAAATTTACTAGCCAAAATTTTTTTTCCGCTTTATGAAAAAAATATCCCCCAAAAAATTTTATAAGGGTGTTTATAAAAAATTTTTATAAGAGAGCTTATAAAATTTATAAGGTTTTATAAGAGACCTTATAAAATTTATAAGGTTTTATGATAGAGCTTATATATTTTATAAGGTTTTATAAAATAGCTTATAAAATTTATAAGATGTTTATAAAAAATTTATAAGGTGCTTATAAAAATTTATAAGGTATTTACAAAAATTTATAAGAGAGCTTATAAAAATTTATAAGGCTTAATAAGAGACCTTATAAAATTTATAAGGCTTTATAAAATAGCTTATATAATTTATAATGCTTTATAAGAGAACTTATAAAATTTATAAGGTGTTTATCAAAATTTATAAGCTTTATAAGAGAGCTTATAAAATTTAGTAGGTGTTTATAAAAATTTATAAGGCATTTATAAAAATTTATAAGATGCTTACAAAAGTTTTGTAAAGATTTATAAGCGCACTTATAAAAAAAAATTGACGGAAATTTTTTTTTTTGGCAGGAAATTTTTTTTTCCCGTAATTATTTTTTCTAAAATTCCATTAAAAAAAATTTGGCGGGAAAGTTTTTATTTTTGCGGGAAAAATTTATTACAATTCTTTTGAGGGTATTTTTGTCATTTTTGTATTAATAAGAGACATTTTGAAAAGATAAATATCAAAGGACATTTTTGAAAAGGGGTATACCAAAAAGGGCATTTATCAAAATTTCCCTAAAAATAATTCAATTTCACCATACTACATGTAAATGTTAAAAATAAGAGATTTAGGAATGTATTTGAGCTATGAATTTGATTTATCAATCTAATTGTTGAAAAACAATATCCAGGACATGTTTAAAAAATTGTTTGCTTTTGTAAAAATTGATATTGTTAAAATTACCAAAAATCATTTTGACCATATTCTAAATCACCACTTTTGTAAAAATTGTTTGCTTTTTAGATAGAAATCATAATTGTCAAATTTTAATTAGTGTGTGGCTGGAAAATAAATACTTTGACCACATTATTTCACACTACAAGAAAAAATTTGTATTGATATGTAATATTTTGTTACAATAACACATATTTCATCACAATATGATGATATTGTTACAAATTTGTGACAATTTGTAAATTGTTGTAATACAACTGTTAAAAATGCATATTAATAACAAAAACATCATAATATACTCATGACGTGATGAGTGATGACTCAATTTAACAGTAATTTGATCACAAATCGTTACAAAATAAAATCACAATGTTTTATAATAAACAAAATTCGTAATAAAATTGTATATAAAATATTACAAATTATTAGTAATATTCATAGTCACAATACAATTGTCATCAATTTAACTCCCTTCCCCACATAATTACACTTTCTCCAGCTGTATCTAAATTTAGATACCACCCATAAAAATTAGCTTATAATATATATTTATTTTCATTAAAATATTAGTTCAAGTGTCCAAACAAACCTCTCACTTTTCTTTACACGTCTTTCTTTTTTTGTCTTCTTCTATAGTTTTGTTACCGAACACGGCCACGTAGTTTTTTTTTTCTTTTTTTGCCTTTGTTAATTGGCTAGGCCAAGTAGTTAATATTATTTTTTAAAATATTTTATGTTATAGTTAGATTATGTATAATAAAAGTTTAAAATGAAAATTATTGATAAAATTTTATAGTTTTAGCAATTAATAAGAAAATATTGAGTTGTTTCTAATATATACTAGTGTGACATATTTTTTGTCTGTCAACAATTAGATCACCAAATTTCGATCTATAGACTAAATTTGTATCTAAAACTACATATTATATTAACTATGCGCGAAATCATATTCTAATGACTAAACTATACATTTAATTTAATTATCTAATACTAGATAGAAAAGAGTTCGGCAGTGCGATATTTGTTAATCAAGTAAGAATTTTATTTATATTAATCAATTTTTATTGTAAGGGGCAGTGGTAAATGTTAAGTTCATCAAAAATAGGCGCACTTATATATTAAGAAATTAAGTCCCACCGTACATATTATATAAGAATTTGATTAATGAATCGGCAAGTTATATCTAACATTAAAAAAAAAAAAAATTAACTCCCATTTTCTCCTCCGCATGGACTCTGCCGTTTATGTTTCTGAAGTTGTATCGATTTATTAATTTTATTTTACACCAATATTCTTTCTTGCGTATAATATATAGTCATATTGATTTAGTCCGACCATTAAACTTTTGGACTTTCAAGCCGCAGATTTCATTTTTGTCTTTAGTCTGTTTTCAGCAAACACTTAGCTGTTTTCTTACTGTAAAATATTCAAACGCGTTCTTTGCCAAACTGGCAAACCAAATCTTAGTTAGGTAAGGTTTATGTCTCTTTCTTTTATATTTCCCTTTTTATCCCTCTCTTCTTCTCTTACATATATAAATTTCATCAATACAGACTCATCAACTCACAATTCACTACTCATACACATCACTTTCTACCTCTAAAGCTCTTAGTTTTCATTTTCCAAAAGCTTTATTCGTCTCTTTATTTTGTTGCTTAAACATTACAGAAATGGTGAACTTTGTTACAAGTTACTTCTTATTGTTCGCTGTTGCTTTCGTGTGTTTGGATGCGAGGACTGACACAGCTCAAGATTTTACTTCGTTTCAGTACCACAAAGGAGCTCTCCTTAACGGAGACGTCTCCATCAATCTGATATGGTATGGTAAGTTCAAACCTTCGCAACGTGCAATTGTCACTGACTTTGTTGCTTCTCTCTCGTCTTCCCGGAGATTTACCGAGGGCCAAAGTCCCTCGGTTGCCACGTGGTGGAAGACGGTAGAGAAATATTACCATGTCAACAAGATGATGAAGACTCGTGGACTCACTCTCTCCCTCGGAAAACAAATCCTCGACGAAGGATACTCAATGGGAAAATCTCTAACTGAGAGAAATATCAAAACTTTGGCCGCGAAAGGCGGCCAAAGCTATGCAGTCAATGTTGTCTTAACCGCAGCTGATGTTGCGGTCCAAGGTTTTTGCATGAACAAATGTGGGTCTCATGGGTTCCGTTCGGGTTCGGGTAAAAAAAGATCAAGATTTGCTTATATTTGGGTTGGGAATTCAGAAACACAATGTCCAGGACAATGTGCGTGGCCTTTCCATAAGCCAGTTTACGGACCGCAAAGCTCACCACTTGTGGCTCCAAACAACGACGTTGGCTTAGATGGAATGGTAATTAACTTGGCGACTCTCATGGCTGGGACTGCAACGAACCCATTTGGAGATGGGTATTACCAAGGACCTAAAACCGCACCACTTGAGGCTGGATCAGCTTGTACAGGACTATTTGGAAAAGGTTCGTTTCCTGGTTATGCTGGAGAGTTGCTTGTGGATGCAAAGACTGGTGGGAGTTATAACGTTAAGGGACTCAATGGAAGAAAATATTTGCTTCCGGCTTTGTTTGACCTTAAAACATCTGCTTGCTCGATGTTTTGATGATTAACTTATTACTTTATTAGTATACATTACTAGGCACGATATTCTTTTGTTTATAATATTTCTTCTTTTAGTTGGCCTTCTTATTCTTTTTGTAATACGACTTAGTAATTGAATTATTTGCTTTTGAGTACTTAGATCATACTTTTTTCTTCTTTTTTTTGTCAAACAAATCATCTACTAATGTGCCTATATATACATACTCAATTTAAAGTCTCTAGAAAAAAAAATCAGTTAAAAATAGGTGAAAATTAGGTTAAATACTCGAATACTTTGTATAAAATATGATCTCAATGATACACCCAATCCAAGATTGACGCATGTTCAATTTGGTATATTAATGCAAAAATATCAGATCTATAGATACACTTTTTTGCTTCCTTAAAAATAAGTTATAATTATCCGAACCATTCAAATTCTTATACATTCTTTCTTTCTTTCATTTCATCTTTTCCTTAATGTTGGCATTATGAATTTCGTGTCAGTAACTCAGATCTTTTTTTAAAGGGCTTTCAATCAAAAATAAGAAAGTTTACAAGATTAGAAATAGAATAAAAGAACAGAAAATGATAAAGGAGGGAAGGCATTGCCGACAAGCCAAAAATGAGCGCATGTTATACAAGAAGATGGGAAATTAAATTGGAGGATTGATTGTCCAGGTATTCAATAGGTGATCTGCCAAAGATGAGCCCCGATTTTTAAGAGCAGTTGCCTTGTCAAAGAGGAGTTTTCTGATTCTTGCGAAAATTTGGTTTGAAGTCATGGTTGTACCATCATGATAGCGTCTGTTTCTTTCACTCCAGACCTCACAAACTGCTGCCTACCAACCCTGGAGAAGTGCATAATGTGTTGGTCGGTGTAGCTGGGAGTTTGATAGGTAGTTTACCAGATCGTGCTAGGACAATGGGCATTGTTGTATTGCCAAATGATCGGTAATTAATTTTCAAACTGCTGCAGAAAAGGGCACAGGAAGAGAAGATGATTTCTAGTCTCTTCAGCAGCTCCACAAAGGAGGCATGTTGTTTCCAATTCCATACCCCAGGATGTCATTCTATTAAGCGTAGGGCAACGATCCAATAAAAACAGCCAAGTTAGCAATGTGTGTTTGGGAATGTAAGCTTTGTTCCATAGAACTTTCCACCAACTAACTTCTGGTTTCCCAAGTCTAATTTGATCCCAGACCTGTTTCGATGTGAATACTTTCGTTGTGGCTCCGTTTATTTTTCAGCAATAGCGATCAGAATATCCTGTAAAAGAGAGACTGGTGAGTTGAATATAAGCCTGTAGGAGAGAGTCATGTCGAAGGGGAGGAATGTTCCATCCCGTGGGAGATCTTAGATCAGAAAGAAGAGCATCAGGAGGAATTTCATACAGCTAAGTAGTATTCTGTCCAATGACTTGTTCGAGGATACCGAGTGAAGACCAGGGATCTTTCCAGAAAAAGGTTGAGTCTCCATTACCAATTTTTAGATGCAAAAACTTTAGTGCCAGAGGCCTTGAGCTGTAACAACTTCCTAAATTCTCAAGAGAAAGAGGGATTTGTGTCTTTCAAAGTCCAGAAAATTGACCTCCCCAGAAAATTGACCGCTCTGTTGTGAGAAGATCCAACCCTGTTGCAAACATGGACGTTTTCTGAATATTCACTGCTAGTCCTGACATCTTCTCGAAATGAGATAGAACCAAGATTACTCCTACAACTGAAGAAGAAGAGCTGTCTAGATGTCTAGGAAAAGTAAGAGATCATCTGCAAACATTAGGTGTGTTAAACCTGCTGAGGAACATCGAGGATGAAAGTTGAAGACTCCATTAGCTGCTGTTCTGTTTAACATAAGAGAGAGGACATTCATCATAAGTACAAATAAAATCAGTGAGAGAGGATCTCCTTGTCTTAAACCTGTTTTGCCCTTAAAATATCCCGAAGTTACTCCACTGAGAGACACTAGGAAAGATGGCGTGGTAATGCAGACTTTTACCCATTTGATGAATTGATCTGGAAACTCATAAGCAATGAGGCAATGAAACAGAAAATCCCATCTTACACTATCAAGAGCCTTTGAGATATCTATCTTGAGCGTGATTCTGGGTGATAGTGTGGGCCACGAGTATCCTTGAATTACGTCAGATGCTAAAAGAACGTTTTCGAGCAAAAGTCTATCCTTGATGAATGCTGTCTGGTTTGGCTCGATTAAATAAGACAAAGTGTTCTTGAGACGTGAGGATAGCAACTTGGAGATGAGCTTGTAGATGGTATTGTAGCAAGCAATTGGGCAAAACTCTAAATTCGATCCGCTCCACTTCTTTTTAGAATAAGCACTAGAGATGTGGCATTGAGACAGGATGGAAGAAACGAGTTATCAAAGAAATCTGCTATGGTTGTGGTTATTTCGTGTCCAATGATCTGCCAGGAAGCCTTGAAAAACTCCACTGTAAGTCCATCTGGTCCTGGGGTTTTGCTGTGAGGAAGCCTGAAGAGAGTGGTCTTAATGAGTTCTTCTGTGACAGGAGAGGTGAGCACCGCCAGTTGGAGTCATCCACTTTGTGAAGGCCTAGGTTGGAGAGGAAAAGCGGTAGTTGGGGACAGAAAGCTCCACGCTGGGACGTTAGAATTGATTTGAAGTGAGTGACTGCTATGTTGTGAGCTTCTATAGCGAAGCAGTTGTAGAACCATCATCTTTGATCAGATAGCGAACATCATTGGACGCATTTCTGGCTTTTGTTGCTTAGAAGAAAAATCTGGAGTTGAAATCGCCCTCTTGAAGCCATTTGACTCTTGATCATTGTCTGTAGAAACTCTCCTCTGCTGACCGAAATGCAATCCATTTGGAGTGAGCTTCCTTCTCCAATTGTGCTAGTCTTGGAGATGGATTTTGCAGACATTTTACCTGGACATTTTTGAGTAAATCATTAGCCTTTTGAACTCGCCTTTCACTATCAAGAAATTTCTTTTTACTCAAAATTTTAAAGGGGGTTTTAGAACTTTTAATTTGTAACAGAGCTCCTTCAAGTTTGATGCCGGAGCCCCTGAAGCCAACCATGAGTCTTCAACCACCTCCAGGAAGCCAGGATTAGAGGCTAGATGGTTAAAAAATTTGAACGGGTGGGTACCGTAGGGCGGAGGTTTCTGGTTTAGGGTATTAAGCAAGGGCAGTGATCTGAAAATTCTGGCGCCTCAAATATACTATGACTTGTAGGAAGAGCTGTGATCCATTCAACATTCACAAAAGCTCTGTCGATTTTCTTTGCTATTGGGTCCTCTTGTCTTTTGTTCCACCATGTGAATCTTAGACCTTGGTAAGGAAACTCCATCATATCAAGATCCGATAGGCTTTGGTAAAATTCTCGCATAGGCATTAGTCAAATTCTCGCATTGAAGACATGGAATGCACAATGTTCGGATTAGAAGAGTCTCTATGGCTCAAAGTTTCGTTAAAATCTCCAAAGACTAGCCAAGGCATGGTGTTGGTAACTTTTGCTGCACTAAAAGTTTGGAGGGAGTTCCATAGAGTTGTTCTTTCTCTCGTTTCATTTTTGGCATAAACCATTGTGTACAAAAAGGTGAAGTCATCTTCCAATTTAATTTTCCCTAAAATTGACTGCGCGTTGACATGTAGTAAAGTGAATGAAACTATTGGCTTGTTGGCAATCCATATCTTTCTATTTTCTGCAAATCAATCATTAGTAATAATCACAATCCGAACTAGAGCCGACTGTACAGTGGAGGCTTTACTCTCCTTTACATGCATTTCCAAAAGAGTACCAAACAAAATAGATCGATCTCTCATCCACGAACGTAGTGGGAGATGCTTGGTAGAGTTGTTGATGCCACGCACGTTCCAAAAAAATATTTTATACATATTAGTTTGAGGGGTTGGGAAGACTATTGTCGTTCCCAGCGATAGATAGAAACCCAACTGAAAGTGGAGATAATTTACGGCATTGCTTCTTTTTTGGCTGTGGTTTTGGTGACACTGAAGATTCTGGAGTAACAGGATTTGATGCTGAAATTGCTGGAAGTTGAAGCTTGTTTACTGCGGAACTCTCCTCCTTTTCCGGAAGGCAATCATCTGAAGAGAGATCTTGGAGAAGATTAAATTTAGTTTAGGGTGCAAACAGTAGTGTCTGTGGAAGGAAGCATGGGAGGGTGGTTAGAGGTGGAGGACGATTTTGAAGGTTTAGGTAGCAGGATGGTGATGGATGTTGGGTGAGGATTATTGGAATTGGCATTTAGTAGAAGATGAGAGGAGGTCGTGATGGAGGAAGAGGCAATGTTTTAGGATTTAGAATCAGACTCGGCTTGAGGTTCATGATTGGGATTAGGCGATAGAAGTGAAAGAGGGACAACTGAAGCTTCGGGATCAAGCGATGCAGGGAATTCAGTTTGGTGTATGATAGGAGACAGTGTGGTATAGGCACCCTCTTGAGCCAGAGAAGCAGAGGGAAGTGGTGGCGGGTTTGAGTCTTCAACTGCAGGGGATGTAACTGAAGAAACTTCAGGAGTTACAGGTGCTGGTGTAGCATCAGATTGAGCATGTAGAGTGGGTTGATTCTCCGATGGAGACTTCCTGACATATTGGTAAACAGGTTTACTCTTCTCTGGCTTTCTTGCAGGTTGATGCTTCGACATCTTAGCTAAGGGACAACGAGGCTCTTTTTGGCCAATTTCAGAGCATATTGGACATAGAGTGTGCAACCACGGGTAGGAGACTGTAAGGTTGTGAATGCCTCCATTTTCCTTCTCTATCTCAACCTCTTTTGGTAGAGGTTTCGTCAAGTCTGCTACAATTTTCACCTCCACAGATGTAATGCTTTTAAAGGGTTTTATATCCACGACTTCACCCAGAGGACTTGCTAGGTAGCTGACATCCTCCTCTATAACAAGGTCAAAGGGAACATTGTGTATTGTGGCCCATATATGAGCTTTTTTTAGTGACGGGGGGTCCATATTGAATGATGCTCGCCATTCTGTGACGTAGAAAGGGGAATCACCTACTCTCCAAAGTTCATGTTGGAGGATTTTTTGGCGAAGAGAAGGAGAAGGAATGTAAAAGAGAAAGGCATTAGAGGTGATATTGTGGATTGTGACCTTTCTATCTTTTCCCTAGAGGAAATTCAAGACTCCCCAAATTGACCCATAGAAGATACCAACTATGTAGTTAGAATGAAGCTTTGCACCTCTCTCGAACACAGCATTTGGAACCTTAATCCTTGGTTTTCCTGAATCAGATACCGATACAGAAGATTTTAATCTCTGGGATTTTCAATTTCTTCTTGAGTCCTTTGGCCCAGTTAAACCCTTCTTGTATAGTTTTGTCTTTGACTACACTTGAAGTAGTAGCCATTGAAGGCACGGGAGGAGATCCATTTTTACACGGTAGTGAAGTCTCTGCGATTTCCATCACTGGATCAAGATCTAGAGGCGCAGTGCCCGAGACAACTAAGGAAGCTTTAATTGAGTCAATCTGAGCTTCTTCCATAACGACATTGGAGGGGGATGATACAGTAATAACAGATGGGGGAGGGGAGATGGGGGTGGAAGAGGGGAGATGGCCGACTGGGGTGGCGAGATCTAGGGTTTGGCTTAGGGGGTTTGACAGAGGGGAAATTGGAGGCGGGTGGGGGGGGGTAGGAGGGTGAAGAAAGAGGAGATCTATGGGGACAGATTGTGGTGGCAGCGGTGGGGATAATATCGTGGAGGTGGCCGAACTCGGAGACTTCAGGGGCTCTGGAATCGCTCTCGAGAGGAGAACTTTTTAAGAAACTTTATGTATCCATTTGTCATGAGTCTGAGATTAACAAATCATGAGTCTCGCCTATTTTCATACTCGTTTTTAACCTTTATTAGTTGACTATTTTCATCTAAAATATTCTTTTTCGTTCATTTTCATTAAAATATGTCACTAATATGACAAAATACTGTGTATATTCATAATCTTCGACCTGCTATAACCTAGTTTCAAATATCTTGTGTTCATTTCACTTATTTATATTTATTTTGTCATCTATCTTGTGTTCATTTTAGGTAAAAGAGAATTTGTAAAAATTTATCATATTTGGTATCTATAATTTTTTTTTAATAAATAGTAGGAGTTTCAGTATTTGACGCATGAAGTCTGTTAGAACTTATGAAACAGAGGCGAAGAACATAGACTGAATTAAAGAAAGGAAGATCAATCGCAAAGTCGAAAAAAGCTTCTTATCTATCTGAGCTAATAGGCCTTCAATCTTGTGCTAGATATTAATGAAGGTTTTTTCTAATATTCCTCTGCACTCTAGAACGCTGCACAGTGTATAAGAGTTGAAATCCTTGATAAGAAGAAGAGAACTCTAAAAATAGTACGAGAGAGAAAGTGTGAGACCCGGTTCTTAGACACAAAAATAAATAAAACCTTACACATGTGTATATATATATATATACATATATATATATATATATACATATATATATATATATA
>OVBA01009387.1:0-10709 GCA_900406435.1 Lepidium aucheri | reverse complement strand
CTAAGGTGTGTTGTATCCTTAGTTACTGATCACTAGTGTGTAGTATCTAGATTTCTTAGAGTTCTTTTGACTGTGTAATATCTAGAGATCTTAGAGTTCTTTTGACTGTGTAATATCTCATCAGACTCGACATCTATCTGTTCCATTCTTCATCATTCACGTTCTGCACCAGATCCTTCATCTGTCACACGTTCTGACTCATCCACTCTCAAGCCAAAGCAAAATCGATCAATCCTTCTTCAAGGTCAGATCCTAGGAGACTCGTGTCAGGAAGACATCTTAAAAATTTTCAAGAAGTTTTGCAATCTCCACGGGTAGAGTGGTCTCGGTTGATCCTGTCACTAAACACTCTTTGTAGACCATGAGTAGTACCGTACTATTTAGAAACTAAGTGTGAAGAGATATAAAGATTAGAACGTTTAACCTCGGTTTCCTTGGCTTGTTTCCTTTGTAGTTCACGCACTTGAGCTGGTGTTAATGGCGTGAGTGCGTAAAGGTGACTTCGTTTTCTCGTGCACTAGTGTGTAAAGGTTGGTTTGGCCGTGATGTAGCACCTCTCTATCGTATTGACATAGCCTTCCAAGGAAGATGTGACTAACTTCGATTGGAATCACATCGCAAATCACTTGGTCTCGGG
Organism: Lepidium aucheri; assembly: GCA_900406435.1. Lineage (NCBI taxonomy): Eukaryota > Viridiplantae > Streptophyta > Magnoliopsida > Brassicales > Brassicaceae > Lepidium > Lepidium aucheri. The sequence continues at coordinate 10,072 of OVBA01009387.1, read as the reverse complement.
ATCATCCAATGCTAAATGGTGACTTGCTCGTCCACATTGACTTCGTCTTTATTGTTCAGCCACCTAAGTTTGTACGGATGTGGATGCTTGGTTCGTAGAAGGTTGAGTTTTTCCACCATGTACCTGCTAGCAACATTGGCACACGAACCTCCATCGATAATTAGATTACATACCTTCTCATGGACGGTGCAACGTGTGTGGAAGATGTTTTCCCTTTGCATCTTGTCTTCTTCATCCACGATGGTGCTTAGTATGCGCTGGATGACAAGAGCATTTCCAGATCCGGATATTCAATTTGTGGACTTAACTCCTCTGGTTCATCTTTAGGTTCATCTTGTGACTCATATCCACCATTGGCGGTAATGATCATGACACGGTTGTTTGGACAGTCACGGGCCATGTGTCCACGTCCTTGGCACGTGAAACAAGTCACATCACGAGTCCACATATTTTGAGGTGCTTTTGTTACCTCATTGGTCTTGCTAGACTCCGCATTTGGCTTCTTGTATCGAGATTCGATCTCAATCTTCTTTTGTTTGGAATCACTATCCTTTGGTGCGTTCCATGAGGACTTAGGCCGTGTTGTGATTTTCCTCTTGATGTGCTGTTCCGCTTGAATGGCCAAGTGTAGAACTTCTTGGAGATCATGGTACGGATTCCTCTCCACTTTAGCTGCTATTCGTTCTTGCAAGCCGTCTATGAATTGAATCATCAAGGCTTCTTCCGAATCTTCGACTTCAATCCAGTTCTTGAGAAGCTCAAACTCGTCAAAGTACTCTTCTATGGTCTTGGTTCTTGGACTAGCTTCCAAAACTTCTTTTGCAAATCGCGGTGGTAGTATGATGTCACATATCTACACCGCATAAGCCTCTTCATCTTGTCCCAACTTGTGATTGGACCAAGGTGTAGGCGTCTTCGATCGGCTACCTCTCGATCCCACCATGTTAGAGATGCTTATGCGAGTTGGGCTGCGGCAAAGGTGACCTTTCTCCGGTTGGGATACTCATAACATTCAAAGATGTTCTCGAGCCGTCGTTCCCATTCTAAGTAGGCATCCGGATTGACTCGTCCGGCAAAGGTTGGTGCCGTGAGCTTTGGATCTACGAAGCGTGCTGCTCCTTCCACATCACGGTGATTTGGCCAGTCCGGTTCTCGTTCATGTCGTGGATATGCTCCGTATTGTCTTCCCTCTTCCTCATATTCTGGATATTGGTGCCGGTTATGTGGGTGAGGTCATGGCTGAGCACGTCGTGGGCTGCGTGGTAAGGCCTGCTCATCTGAATCATACTCTCCACGCTCTTCTTCTTCTTGAAACGTTGGTCCATTTGGTGGTGGATTGGTTTCAGGAGTTTGCGAGATGTTTTGGTTGGGCGGTGTGTGTGTTGTGGGTGGTGGTGTGCGCTCCAAATTGTATATGCGGGTTGCAAGCGTCGTGAGATGGGCTTGGATATTGATTATGGTATTGGTGAACCCAACCATCTGATCACACGATATCATTTTGCTCCGACATTATCCCTCGTATACAAAGAATATAAACAAATAAACGTTAATTAAATTTTGTTGGACCAACTATTAGAATATAAAGATTTAATTTCGGAAATATATACTTTAATTGATGGAAATACTTAGAATATAATGACCAAAATTAAGCAAAATTGAAATAAAGACAAGATATGCTAATTAATTGAAACACAAATCAAAATAAATGCAAATAATTTTTTTTTAACTCGGTTTTCTCTTTTTTTTTATATAAATTAAAACTAACAAAAACTAGAATAAAAATTCGAATTAATCAAAGGAAGCAAGAACCAAAAAAAAGTTCAAACGAAAAATTAAAGATAAAGAAGAAGTTGGCCACGATACAGATTTTACCGGCTGAACCTTTCGGCTCTGATACCAAAATGATAGGTGCCTTGTGGTGGGACTGAATCGGAGAAGATCACAAGAAGACCTCAATGGATCGATCCTTGTGACTTGTTGATGATGGAACCGGTGGAGAAGACTTAAAGAGTCGATTCTCAATCGGTTTTGGGTGATGGTGCGAAATGGTAGAAGAACGCCACACGAGTTGATGATGAAACTCGTGATAAGTTCACCAATCTACTAGGACTCCTCACTAGAGTGGATTTCGGCTAAGCTCTAGTTTCCTCAAAGAGATTAGACGGCAAAAGATTTTCTTGAGAGAAAGCGATGATCTTTATTAATACTTGGGTAAAAATTAGAAAACTATAAGGAGCTTTATATAATAGCTCGTTGGTTGTGCCTTCAATTGGCAGAAAATGGGGCGAATAAAGCCCTACAATTATGCAATCAAATCTCTAATGGAACTTGAATGGCCCAGCATTCATAAGGCAAGATACAAAATTAAAACACACATTAAAAATAAAATCAAACACAATAAAAGGCTTACGCGTCTTCTAAGCTTGGTAAGTCTTCATTTTCCGCGTGTTTTTGTAGTTGGAGCTTACTTGTTAGCGCCACCTGCATGAACGTTAGTTACATAGCAAAAACTTACCTTATTTGCTCGGTTGTTTGTTGAACTACTAGCCGCTTGCTTGTACGCTCCGGTGAGTGCTTGGTCGGTCTCTAAGGCGGGTGTAATGATTCCAAGTAGCTTGCTAACTCAGTGATTGAACTTGTCTCTTAATGTACTTGTCTTGCATCTTGTACTTGGTCCATCATGCATGCTTGGGATATCCATAGCTTAAAGTAACAAGGTGTTGTGGTCGATGACCTCACCATGGGTCTTGCCATTCAACCGAATTTATGTTGACCCATTAAGCATATTGAGTCTTAGAGCTGACCTGACCCATTTATGTCTTGTACGGACAGACCTTGTACGGACAAACTTCTCTTGTAACTTGTGTAGCAAGTATGGATAACTTGTGATACAAACTAACACTCCCCCTCAAGCTTGACCTCAAGGAACGGAGGCCAAGATTGGATCCCGTGAGAACCACCTCATTAAAAACCTAAGTGTAGCAAAAACCTCATGGGAAAAAGGCTACACCGAGGAAAAGAGTATGTTTCTCACGGATAGAGGATGTAAGCTGTCCGGGTCTGTAGTTTATGAGTCCAAGTTTTGAACGTATGAACTCACACACCTTTGTTGACGCAGCTTTGGTGAAGATATCGGCTAGTTGGTGCGAGCTCTTGGTGTAACATGGAAATATAGTACATTCTTCAACCTTTTCCCAAACTTTGTGACAATCTACTTCAATGTGCTTTGTCCGCTCGTGGAAAACTGAGTTGGAAGCTATGTGTATGGCTACTTGGTTGTCACAATTCATAGTTATGGGAGTTTCTTGGTTGATGCCTAAGTCTTTGAGGAGTGCTTTGAGCCAAGTGAGTTCCTCCGTGAGCTTTCTGATGGCTCTATATTCCGCCTCCGCACTAGAGCATGAAACCACCTTTTTATTCTTGCTCTTCCATGTAACTAGGTTGCCTCCAATGAAGGTGAAATAGCGCGTGGTTGACTTCTGGTCTTGTCTATCTCCGGCCCAATCTGCATCACAATAACCAACAATTTTGGTGCTTCCATTGCGCCCCATCCAAATCTCTTGGCCCGGAGCCTTCTTGAGATACTTGAGTATGCGTACCCCCATGTTCCAGTGCTTCATTATTGTGTTTTGTATGTGTTGAGATACTTGATTCATTGCAAAGCACAAGTCTGGTCTTGTAAGAGTTAGATATATGAGCTTGCCCACCATCCTTCGGTATTGATGGGTGTCTTCAAACAGCTCATTGTCTTGCTCCCCCTCTCCTTGTCCAGCTCATTGTCTTGCTCCCCCATCTTCTAATGGTGTTTTTGCTGGTTTGGCACCTACAAAAGTAGCCTCATTCAAAAGGAAAGTAGTGTATTTCCTCTGAGATATGAAGAGTCCATCCGAAGATCGAAACACTTCAATCCTTAGGAAATACTTGAGTGTACCCAAATCCTTTATATCAAATACAGAATTGAGGTATTGTTTAGTGGATCGAATTCCTTTCTTGTCATTCCCGGAGATGATTATATCATCCACATATACAAGAATGACAACAATACCTTTTGGACTTTGGAGAGTAAAGAGGGTGTGATCCGCCTCGGATCTCTTGAATCCTCTTTCTCTGAGGGTGGTGTTGAGCTTGTGATACCACGTTCTAGGTGATTGCTTCAGCCCATAAATGGCTTTTCTTAGTATCAACACTTTCCCGGGTGATACAAGATGTTCTAGTCCGGGTGGAGGTGTCATATAGATCTCATCTTCAAGCTCTCCTTGTAAGAAGGCATTCTTGACATCCATCTGCCACAAATCCCAATCAAGATTAGTAGCTGATGACATTATAACCCTTACTGTGTGTAGCTTTGCTACGGGTGCAAAGTTGTCATGATAGTCTTCTCCATAGGTTTGTGTAAAGCCTCTTGCTACAAGTCTTTCCTTTTACCGCTCTATATCACCATTGCTCTTGTACTTGATGGTGAAGATCCATCTACTACTTACAGCCCTCTTTCCCTTTGGGAGTTCCAACTCATACGAAGTATTGTTTCTTTCCATAACCCTGGCTTCATCTTTGACCGCATCCATCCATACTTGTTCCTTCTTGGCTTCTTCGTATGTTTGTGGTATGAGGTCTTGATCAATCTTGCTGACGAAGGCTTGGTGCTCTTGTGGATAGTTTGCAAATGAGCATACTACTTGGGTCGGATGAGCAACAGCTTGGTTTTTGTAGTAGAACCGAGTGTTGATCCAATTTGATGGGTCTTTTCGAATCCTTGTACTTCTTCTTACAGGTGGTGGAGAGGTATCTTGATTCACTTCATGATTCTGACTTGAATCTTATTGATGATCTCTACTTAAATCGCCTTTTGGTTCATGCAATGGTGGATTGGATTGCTCGTTTAGATCTTGTTCCGGCTAGTACGTTGGTTGATCATTACGTGTGTCTGATTGTGCTTTGTCCAGATCAGATTGCGGTCCGAGTGGTTCACGGTTTGACCTGGGTTCTGACCTCTCTTGGTTAGAACCGCCAACTTCACTACTCTGTTTTTCCGCTTGCCTTCTAGAATGAATTTGAGACTTTTCGCTCGGTCCGATGGAGGGTTGGCTAAGTCTTTTAGATCATTCCAATTCCTTACATCATGATATCCTTTGGTTTCTATGAACTTCACATCTCGTGATATCATGACTCTTCTTGTTTCCGGGTTTTAACACTTGTATCCCTTTTGGGTTGTTGAGTAGCCAATGAACATGCATGTTGTACTCTTCTCCTCTAGCTTGTTTCTCAATTCCCCGGGTACTAACACAAAACATACACAACCAAAGACTCGTAAGTGACAAAAGGATGGTATTGAGTTGTTGAGTACCTCAAATGGAGATTTATCCTTGAGAACTTTTGCGGGAGTTCGGTTTATCAAGTAGCATGCGGTCATCACGGCATCACTCCAAAACCTTTTGGGCACATTGGTGTGAAACATCATGGATCGTGCAACCTCCATAAGATGCTGGTTTTTCCGTTCCGCCACACCATTTTGTTCTGGTGTGTAGGGACAGCTTGTTTGGTGCTCTATTCCGTGCTTTGCAAGGTATCCTTTGAACATTTGGCTTGTATATTCCCCAACATTATCTGACCGCAAGCTTTTCACATTAGAGTTATAATGGTTAGTCACATATGTATGAAAGTTGACAAAAGATTCAAATACACGGTCTTTAGATGGTAACAGTGTTAACCAAGTGAACTTTGATTTTTCATCTATAAATGTGACTAAATACTTTAGGCAAGGTGAACACCCAACATCCGAGTGAACTAATTCAAAGCATTTTCATAAGTTAAGACTTGGGAAACACCGACTTGCAATGTTTACCAAGTATACACGCTTCACATTCTACATTATCAAATATACTACTTGGCAACATCAAATTGAAAGCTCTACTATGAGGATGCCCTAATCTAGCATGCCAAATGGCATTTTCATTACTAGCTACTACGGATTTAAAAGCATTAGATAGATTCGAAATTTTTTTTGTGTCTTCTAGCACATAAAGTCCTCCTTGGGTGACTCCTTCTCCAAGAGTACATCCGGTCTCAATATCCTGAAATTTCACATTAGGACCAAATTTAGTTTCGCAATTAAAGTCATTAGTGGTCTTATGGACCGACAATAAATTAGATGTGAATTTAGGTATATAAAATGCCTTGCTTCTTTTTTTAAAGAGCTTCAAATCCCCAATCCCTTTTATTGAAACCTTGTGGCCATTTGCTATTGTAACAATTCCCATTGAAGGTTTTATGTTATGTAGGAGATTCGGGTCACAAATTGTATTGTGAGATGCACCCGAATCAACAACTAAGGGTGTTGGGTTTTTGAATTTGCTAGATTGGTTACCGGACTCTTTAAGGCTTGTGAGTGACTTGATGAGGGCGTCAAGGTTGAGTCTCCTTTCCGCATCTTGGATGGTGGCTGCATGAGCTAGTCCATCGTCCGCGTCCATTGGTGATGGTCTGGTAATGGAGGTCTCCACCTGGCTTCGCTCACCATCTTCTGTTACGGCATTGGCATGTGCTTCCTTGAACTTGGAGGGTTTGAGGTGAGTATGAAGGATCCAACACTTCTCTTTTGTGCGACCTTTCTTCTTGCAATGGTCACAGAACTGGTTCTTCTTGCCTGAGGGCTTGTAAACTCCTTTGTTAGCCGTGACAAGCTCAGCGAGACCACCAAAGAGACCGAGGCTTCCTTTCTCCCTTTCGATCCGGGCACACACTTCATCAAGGTCTGGAACTTTTTCGTCCCTTAGGATGTGTACAATCAGATTATTTTACCTTGGACTGAGGGTTAAGAGGAGGCTAAAGACCCGATCTTCTTCACGCCTTTTGTAGAGGATTTCCAGATCGGTGGTGACGGGACGCAACATCTCAAGCTCAGCCCTTAGGGACCTTTATTTCCCGAAGTGAGAGGTGAACTCGATGTCTTCTTTGATGAGGTTGTTCATGGCCTTTTGGACTTCAAACACCCGGGTATAGTTGGAGATGTTCCCGAACACTTTCTTAAGAGTCTCCCACAACTCCTTTGCATTTTCGCAATAGGAGTATGACTCATGGATTGGTCCGTATAAGAAGCTTTGGATGATATCCATCACTACTTGGTCTTCTTGGAACCATATGCTTGCATCTCTGGCGACTACCACTTGCTTCCCGTCCACGGTGGTGACTTGGTTTGGTGCGACGCCTTGTTCAACATGTTCCCATAGCCCACGCCCACATAGGATGGTCTTCACGGTTCTGGACCAGAGGAGGTAGTTTGGGCCTTTGAGAATGACATGGACACCAAGAGGTTTAGGAGCTTCCATGGCGGTTTTGCTTCCGATGGGTAAAGCTATTATCCGCCGGGTAAAGAGGAAGAAAGAGTGTAAAATGAAAACTGATCGGTAAAAATTAAGAATAGGGTGAGAGGAGATTAAATATGAAGAGATTTGAGCAAATTCTTGACCGTATGTTCTGATACCATGAGAGTTTATGAGAGTTTGAGTGAGAATATTTTGCGGAAGAGAGAAAAGAATAGAACCGAGAGAGAGAGAGAGAGAGAGTATTGTGAAAGAATTAATCCATTTGTTCTGTATGTTCGGTTACATGAGAGATAGGTCTATTTATATACATACAACATCATGGGACTATAGGTAAACCTAGCAGCACAGGTTAGATGGAGCGTGCCTTCCATTGGGATTGGCAAAAAGGCGAAAGTGACATCTCATTGGTCTTGATCTTGCGGAAAAGTCAAGGAGTCACGTGAAGCTTAACCTTTCAACGGTCGGATTGACCAACAAAATATCTTGCTCGGTTTCTTCATGGCCTAAACGTGGTCCTTGACATTCAACCGAATTTAAGTTGACCCAGTAAGCATATTGAGGCTTAGAGCTGACCTGACCCATTTATGTCTTGTACGGACAAACCTTGTATGGACAGACTTCTCTTGTAACTTTTGTAGCAAGTATGGATAACTTGTGATACAAATTAACAGTTAACACACACTCTACACTACAACCTCATTGATAACGTGCTCATAACATGCTTTTAGTATGTTTTATACAAAGCTTTATAAAAGCTAATAAAACCCCGGTGAAGAAGTGAAGAGAAGAGTTATTTTGTCCAAGTTACAAGAATGCGCTATCATGCATTTAATTATGTTTTTAAATTGGTCAATGATGTTAATGGCACCACCCATCCTTTAATGGCACCGCCCATTATCTTGGCTATATAAACTCTTGTATCTCAAGTTGTAATCTTCATCAAATTTTTCTTATTTTCTAATGTAATTCACGGGTTTGATCAATGTCTTCTAGTTCTTTGGTGTGTATTATCCAGAATACTAGTGAGGTTCAAAAGACTAAGATATTTCCATCTCTCTTGGTAGTTCTCTTCGATCCATTCTCTATTCACACTCATTCCCTTCCGACCTTTCATCTTCCAACCATTCTGCTGCCATCAAAATTAACTCCATCGCTTGTTTGTGGTTTCTTTGAGTCAAGCCTCACCATTGCTTAGCTCCACGACATTCCTAGCCACCAGAAAATCCATCATAAAATTCCTTGAGATGCGAATTTTCAACTTCCACCCAACAAGTACGTCCCACGTTTCGTCCATTACAGCTTGAGTGCGTTTCGGCTTGATCCTAATCGTCCATTAGGATCATATCAGAAACAAGTAAAGGCATAGCTTGAGTGTTGAACAAGGAACGGATGACTTGATGTGAGAGGCAAGGAGGAAGTGACTTGAGACACACACACAAGGTAGAAGTATTGAGTTAAATAGGTTAAGCGTGAGTCAAGAAAGCTTAACTTGAGCCACAAGTAAGACTCACACGTAACCAAAGGCGCAATGGGTTTGTGTGTAACCAAACACATGAATTAATTCAAAATAATGTGTGTAGCCAAAAACAATTTACACTCAGCCCAAATCCGACCGTTTGGAGGTTGTCAAAGTCACTTGTGGACTTAGGTATGAGAAGAAAACCGTTAGGTGCTGTCACTTTCACCATTTGGATTGGTGAAAGCTGAATCTTTCGTCTTATAGAAGAGTCATGAGATCCTTTAGTGTGTATGTATTATTTTATTCATTTCTTGTATGTAAACCCTAGAACTGATCACGTGTATATATAGGTGGTCATTTAACCCATTATGAATTAAGAGACAATAACATCTCTCTCTTCACAATCTCTCTCTAATCTTCGGCCTTATGACCAACAAATCTCCAAATCTCTCTAAATCTCCAAATCTCTCAATCCCTTTAATCTCCAACTCAAATCTCTTTCATTCTCTTTTGTATTTCCGAAAAATCTAATAATGCCAAGAAATTATTAGACTGTATGAAAGAGACAAGAAGAGGAGGCCGAAGAGGCCGTATACCTTTAAGGTCAAGAAGAAGAAAAGGACGAGAGTCAAGGCCAAAGTCATCAAGACAATGCCGAAGACCACCCAAAGGACCTACAAGAAGGAGGAAAATGGCCACCAAGGACCCATATGGGTGACCAAATCATCGAAAGGTCAAGAAAAGGCCAAAGGAAAGCATTATGGAAAAGTCAACGTATTGGACAAAACGTCATCGTCTCTCGAATCATTCCAAATGTTTATTCTGATCAAATGGGATGTTATATAAGGCTATTAGGACTTAATTAGAGTCTAACTAGAAGCAAGAAGACCGTTGGAAGCTTATGGCTACATGTGACTCTCCTTTATGCTAAGTTCAAGGCTAAGGAGATGTCACTTTCACAATTAGGACCACAATCCCTCTCTCCTCACCAACGGCTCCCTTTCTCACCAACTAGGGTTTATTTTCAGCTGAAACTTAACATTGTAAAATCTAAATAGAGTTTGTATCTCCCTATGTAAATTACCCACATCAAATAAAAAGAAGTGTTCACAAAGTTCTCTCTTTATTTTGTTTGTGNTAGATTCTAGGGTTTGAGAGCTCGTATAGAGGCTGCCTTATGGCAGTCCTCTCCTACCCAAAACACTTCTGAATCTCCACCCAAACTATTCTCTTGCTTTTTGTTCATTTTCTCTTAAAGATCTAGTTGAATGGTTCTTAGATCCAAGATTTC
>OVBA01009386.1:0-10710 GCA_900406435.1 Lepidium aucheri | reverse complement strand
TGAAAAGTTTGCACTTAGCATAGTCTTCAGGGATTCCTTTAGGTGCGGTTGCACTACAGATTTCCTCAAAGTTTTCGAGATGATCTATAGGGTTTTCAGCAGGTAAACCGTGAAAAGTAAATTGTCTAACCAATGCTATCAAAGGCGGGCTTAACTCATGATCAACACAACCCTTAGGTAGACTAACAGAAATCGCTGATCGACATTGATAGTAGTTGTGAGGAGTTTCTATATCACCGATAGCTCTTCTTGGCATCTGTTCTGTTCTAGCATCTCTTTCCCGTTTCAGCTCTTCAATCTCTAGCTTTAGCTGCTCCAATGTAGCTTCTTGATCGGTCATGATGAAGCCAAAACCTGAAAAATAAAACAAAGGAACAAAAACGAAGGTGTCTTAGTCTCTAACTCAATAAGTAATCAAAAGGTAATGTTATTGGTCCCCGGCAACGGCGCCAAAAACTTGATACAACGAGTTTTAACCCTATATCCTACTGCAAGTGCACAGCAAATGAAATAGTATTTATGGATCGAATCCACGATGACCAATTATCACACTAACGATTGTATTATTTAACTAGAGCTAAGAAGACGAATATTCTGATAGGAATAGATTGTAACTAAGGAATGTAATGTAAAACAAATACAAAAGACATCTAGCTTAGGGAATTCGTAAGGAAATCAAAGGCTAGAATGAGGAATCTATTCAGGTAAGTTCAGTTCAGTTCTCGACTCAGAAATAACTATTGACTATCCTACTCTCGCAGTGATAGCCACTATGCTTAGATTCTAGAGGTCCTAACTCTCGTTGGTTCTAAAATTCTAATCAAGTGATATCAACGGTTCTGAAGTGTCCACAATCCAACCTAATGTCAACTCTCGTTGGTAGTGAAGGTATTGCTTACCTAGAAAGGTTCTGGTTCTTATCAAACTTTTGGGATAATAAGCAACCTAAGATCATAGATTAGTTAGCTACTCCAATCTAAGCATTAACAATGTTTCTAGGCTGAGAATCTATATTAAAAGCCTATTTGTTCCTCACCCTTATGTCCTCTAAGATCCTATGAATGCCCTAAACTCGATTGTAAACTACTCAGACATGGAAAGAAAGATCAAGCAAGTAACAGTAAAGAGATTCATTGAAAACTCGAAATAAATAAAATAAGAGGTTTTTGGATTCTTCTCCAATGGTGTAGAGATCTGGATTCTTCTCCTCTAGGTTACAACTAGTGTCTCTAACTTTTCTAAAACTGAAAAACTATCTCTAAAAACGTGTTTTAACCTAATATATAGAGTAAACCGAATTGGTACAAAAAAATAAGGAAATCTGGTTTTCGCTTTGCAGGGTCTTTGATCGATCAATCCTTCAGCTGCTCGATCGATCTATGTTTCTTCATTCGATCGTGAAGCTTCCAAATCGTGCAAAGCATCGTGCATAACTTCTTCTTAAACAGCCTGATTGATCTCTGAATGCTCGGTCGTGCAATGGATCGTGCGCACGTTATAGATGGATGAGGTTGATCATGTCGAGCATGAGAAGTCGATCAATGGATCGAGCGTAATTTTCTCCTTTTAAAGTTGTGATCAATCGATCATGATGTTGATTGATCGATCCTTCCATCTCGAAGCGGAAAAATCCAAAGTTAAGCTACAATCTTGCTCAGCAGGTGGAATCCAAAGTATCCTTGCATTTTGTACCTGAAAGGACTCTAAAAACACAACAAAGACTAAAGAAAACATATGAATTAGTAAGCCATAAGTCGGTATAAATGAGGTATATCAATGACCCCGGGAGTTTTACACTTCCTTGTGTTGTGGGTAATTTGATATTCATCAATTGCCTGTTTGATCTTGGGGCATCTATTAGTCTCATTCCACTAATCACTACTCAGAAATTGGGATATTCAAAGTTCAAGGACTGCAATATATAGCTTGTCTTCGCGGATAGAACCACCAGACGACCAAGGGGACTACTCGAGGATGTTCCTGTGACTGTTGGTAATGTTCTTATCCCGACACATTTCATGGTTTTGGAAATTGACAATGAACCTAAAGATCTGTTGCTACTAGGTAGACCGTTCTTGGCATCAGTTGGAGCGTTGATCGATCTAAGGAATAGGACTATAGAGTTGATGGTTGAAGACGGTATTGGGATGATGTTTGACATTAAAGAAGGGGCGAAGAAACCCACCATAAATAGACAGTGTTTTGAAATCAAAGGAACCATCAAGGAGATGGCCGAGGAGGTCATCGAGGGAGCTCTGGTTTCTCTCACAAACCCATACTAGAGAAAGTAGGAGAGTCAAGCTTCTGATTCTAAACAAGCCCACTTGGTAGGGAATCCCATGTCTATCTTTTACCTTTAAAAACTCGTTATAATTTTGTTTTAGTTTTTATTTTGTCTTGGAGAACATTTATTTTTATCTTTGTTATTATGGGTATTTGGAATGTCTATATGCATCTCAAGTACGAATGGACCAAGAACATCATCATGGCATCAATCTTGGCAAACGAGAGGGAATGATACCCCCAACAAGCCAAGAGCCAGCTTGCCTCGTATATAACCCTCGAATGCAAGGAGACAAGGAATAAGATGAATTTGGCAAAAAACTAGTATCCATCAAGGCACAACACTGAGGAAGGTGTACGAGTAGTGTTCACATTGCCTGGAACACCACTCATGGACCTACTTGCACAACTTGAGTATCCTTATATACAGTGTTCTAGCAAAATAAGTCTTATTACGTTTGAAACTCACCCACTATTCAGTGAATTCTTGGATATTGAACTAAATTGTATTGATGCCTCACACTAAGCTGATCTTAATATTGCGACTAATCGTTCGTGTTTCTAGATATTGTCACAAGCAGGGAACTGATCAAGATTCAGAATAGTCACCGGGAAGAATAACAAGAGAAGTTCAAGCTTGGTTTTTCTGAATGGGTATTCAAGCCTCAGGTATAACTGTGAGTATAAGGTGCAAAGTATCAGGTTGTCGATTACGAAGGAACTGTGGGTTATCTTGATTCTAGCTCACCAAGTAGGGCCCAAAATCTAACAAAATTAGCTAAAATTAAGGAATAGTCAAATCTGAGTCAAGCAGATCAGACGGTTGAGATCGCCCAAGATTTCAAAATTTGAAATCAAGGGCTGATATATGGTCTGCGCCGAGGACTGACCACGAGGTGGCATAGGTAGCCGAGATTGTCTCCTCCTTTCTTATTTGTCTCCAAAAAACCCTACAATACTTCCCTTTAAATTAAAATCCTCTCACAGCAATTCTTTATTTACTCTCAAGCTCTCTAAACGGAAACACTCCCCTTTTGGCACAGAAAACTTGATCGGAGAAGAAGAAATCAAGATCTCTAGTTCGAGGAATTTTAGCGGGTTAAGTTTTCCTAGAAGTAAGAAACCCTCTTCTCAAACCCTCAACATATCTTCAAGGGATAAGAGAAAGATTAAGGAGCTCCGCAGCAAATTCATGCAAGATGCACGGAGGAGTAGACGGAAAGAGGTGGAGGCGGGATTAAAGGATTCGCCGCTGATTAGGTTGGAGAAAGATTGCAAAGCTCGGACTTGTCGTTTTGTTGTGCGGTCAAACGGCAAGGACAAGATGGCTAATCAGAAGAAGAAAGAAGCTCCGGTCAAGAAGACGGCAAAGAAGTCAGTTGGTGAACCGATGGATTGGAGATTCGTGCAGCCTTAGCGCGGAGAAGGGAGCTCTGCGCAAGACAAAAGGGAAGGAAAGCAGATTGCCTCACTGTCTACAAGCGAGGACAGTGACTCTGACAGCAATGATGATGGTCAGGTCTCGCCTATGGATGTCGAGTATGAATGCGAGGAAAAAAGGATGATCAGATCTGCAGCTGGAAGGAAAGAGAATACAACCAGATACAGGGAAGAGATAGAAGCGTTAAAGCGGAGTGGTTACTGGGAAGAAGTGGCTAGGATACCCTATGAGGAGAGACAAACTGAGAAAAAGGGAAAGCCGCGAGGAATGCCAATAATTTTGATCAAGCGTACGAAGCCCTTAGGATGATGGGTATCAAAAGAACGTACTATACGCACATCGGGACCATGAATAGACTGAGCATCACTAAGGATGTGGATAGGATCTTCAACTTGCTGGGGATTATGGTCTCAATGTACAATGTGGCGAGTTCTTACATCGAGGAAACCTTGCAGTGTTTGGCAACCGTGGATCTCTGAGTATATTCAAACAAGGTGCCCGACTTGATGGAGAGGAACGGAGCTGGTTACATAACGTTCACGGTTTATGACAAGCTCTATACCGTGACATTTAAGCAAATGGATGTAATCTTTGGCTTCCCGTCCGGAGAATCGGAGTACCCAGAAGTAGTGGACAAGGGGACCGACAAGGTCTGGAACATGCTGTCAGGTTGCAGAAAATACGACTCATCAAGGAGCAAGGAGAACTGGATTAGTAACCCCGCCATCAACTATGCGAGGAGAGCCATCACTAACGTGCTTTTCGCTAGACCCTCAACTTCGCCACTCAACCTCGGAGAAATGCAGATGATGGTCATGCCGATGAAGGAAATAGTGGGAACTACTCCAAGCGGCATGCAGATCGAAGGGGACGGAGGAAATTCCAGTATGTCGTTTGTCTTGGCTAAGCATTTTCTGACCTACCGCAAGCGAGCAATGACACAAATGGGAAGAGGAACCGATAAAGCCAAGCACATCTACATTAGTGGTGTGATAACCCGGATTTTGGAAGCATGTGGAGTACCATTAGACACGGACACTAGGAATTGGGTTGAACTACAATTCATAGACCTGAAGTACCTATAAGGAGCAAGCTTCTTTGCTAAAGGCGATTTTGAAGGTCGAGCCTTGTGTAAATTCGACCACCCGGAGAAGGCCAACACTAGAGTTGCTCTCCCTTGCCCTGTATACACCTCACTTGATGCAAGAGAGAACGTGACTTTGACTCCGCCCCTCGCATCTCTCCTCGGTGAAGACATGCGAGGACAGCAAACCCAGCAAGCCAAATAGGACGTGAATGAAGACGAGGTTGATCTTGAGTCCTACCTCTTTGAAGAGTCCCATGAGAAGAACCAAGGCACTGCAACCAAAGAAGTCCACAAGGGCATCGAGAAGCTTTAGAAGTTGGGAAAATGGCTGCTTAAGAAGGTGAAGTGCTTTGCAAAAGAAAAGGAGGAGTGGCACAGTGAGCGATCAAAGCTCTGGAAGGCAATTGACGGGCTGCAATCATCAGTCAGCAGAATGGCATCACAGCCTCGCCCATATGACTCATCGTCACCTGCGCAGAGACACTCAACCTCAACAGCCACCAGCTCCCGCAAAGCACGCCAGGAATAGCCGCAGCGCCAGTCAGTCGACAACGTGCTGGTCTACAAAAAAAGGGGAGAGAAGAGCGACAAGCGCCGCAGCAGCACTCAAGCCGATCCAGGACACACCTCCCAACCATATCCCTCGCATGCATCCCTTTCCGATCACACCCGCGAGCATCACTTTGACAGACTGCATCACGTCGCACCATGAAAAGGACTAGCTCCAAAGGGTATCCAGACCCTCACAGTTACACATTCGAGGACATGAATGCCTCGACTGCTCACTTTTTTGACTTCTAGGTACCACGCTCCACAACCATTGTACATATAATTTTATTTTCTTTATTTCCACCATTTGTCTGTCTAGACAACTCTCTTAGACTTTTATGCACACAAGGGACTGTGTGATTTAAGTTTGGGGGAGGGGTCTAGAGTACTCTCACATCGTTTCTTGTGTTCTTATGTTCTGTTTTGCATGCATTCGCTTAGGTTGTAAAAATTCGTTTAGATTTTTCTTTGTTGCATTTTATTTTTGCATTTCACAGAATATAAGGCATAAAAAAACCAAAAAATTAAAAAATCTTGAAAATAAAATCCGAAAAATATAGAGTGTTTATGTAGTTGCATCCATTTAGCTTTGAACATAGGTTGCATTCACATAGGACTCATGCATCCGCACTTGTTATATGGGGATTATCTTGATGATGAGCAAATCTTGTTAAGATAGCTAGTAACCATTGTGAATGCTCTTGATTGGTAATTAGCCGTTTTGAAAAGATTGGGCGGATCATTCACCTTAGTGAACTTTGCTTGTGTTGTGTCTTGAAAAGGCCTTGTTTGATTCCTTCTAAAATTGAATTTGAATTGCCGATTTAGGGCCTAGAGATGCATCAAATATTTTCCTTCTTTATGTTTAGCATGATCCATTGTGTATGTGTGATAAAACCCTCTCAAGTTAAGAGGAAAAATGAAAAATGAAAGCTGCCC
This sequence comes from Lepidium aucheri, assembly GCA_900406435.1. Taxonomy (NCBI): domain Eukaryota; kingdom Viridiplantae; phylum Streptophyta; class Magnoliopsida; order Brassicales; family Brassicaceae; genus Lepidium; species Lepidium aucheri. Next base: position 4,411 of record OVBA01009386.1, on the reverse strand, counting down.
GCCAAAAACCGAGTAAGTGGTAAAGGTGAAGCAGCTGGAAAAATGCATAAACCCATAGCCTTTCACGACCATGTATACTTGCTGCTTACTCCATATGCAGGTTGGTGAAGCAACTTGGAAGGAAGTGTAAACCCGTAGCTCTTCATGTTTGTGTAAGCAAATTTTAGAAAATCCAAAAGTGCATATTAAAAAAAAGAGAAAAGAAAAAGAAAGAATAAACAAGCGGGCAGCAAAAGTGTGGATGAGAGGAAACCACTTGAGTTGAGAAGAATGATCATGCTGAGCTTAGAGAAGTTGGACTATATACTCGTTGATCTCTTGTCTCTTTTGAGGACCGCACCTAGAAGAAATAAGGAATTAGACTTGGACCTTTAGAGACCAGCTTAGGTATTAGGAATCTATAGGTTGGATGTTATTCTAAAGGATGATTACATTACGGTTTCCAAAGTGATAGAGCTCACACATGGATTACGGCCCTATCTTACACAAGTTACTCGTTGGATGATATGTTCCCATTTTTGTGTAGTTTTTCCATCTTAGGTCATTGCACTTGCTTGAGGCCAAGCAAGATTTAAGTTTGGAGGAGCTGATGTGTGTGATTTTTGATGTTTTTAGAGTCTTATTTTAGGTTGCTTTGCATTCATCTACATAGATTTTCCTTGTACTTAGAACCGTTTAGGCTTGTTTTGCACTTTTTCATTTGCATTTGGAGTTTTGGAGTCCATTCAGGTAAAAAGAGCAGAAAAAGGAGCTAAAATGGAGCTAAGGAGCACTGGAGCAGATGTTGGAATGTCTAAGAGAGAAACAATAAAGAAGGATCGTGCACCCCTCGGATCTCTTCCTCGAAGCCCGTATGCGAGGAATATCAGAAGCACCCCCAACAAAGGCCACCTCAAGGACTTGCCTCAATCCATCTCTCACGAGGGAAGACCAGTGCAGAATAAAGACTTATCCCTTTTCACATCAAGGATCACACTCGGAGCAACAACTCAGACAGAAACCATGAGGACAAAGGCATGAAGTGTTCCTCGTAGTTCAAGCTCGCGCAAGAACTCCAAAGGAAGCTTCACATACCGCCTGGTTGACCGACTTAAGTTGGTTTGACCATTAGGGTTATGAGAGTGACCCTATAAATACCCCTCTAATGACTCTTATGTCATCATCTTCTATTTTTGTCGAAAAAACTCTATCTTTATTTCATTTTTATTTTAAGCTTTACTCTAATGTTTGTTTACATTTTAATGGTTGATTATAGAATGATTTAGTTAATGATTGCTTGCTTTACTTCTTTATTCTTGTCCCTTAATTTTTCTTCTTTGATTATGCCATCGGAATCTACCCCATTCCTCATCCCTCTCAAAATGAGGAGCGAGTAGATCTATTTGGATCTCGAGGATGGGGAGATCGGAGGTGAAATCGATGATTCTCTCGCCTAGCTAGCCGAACAATAATGCCTATCTCTTCTAGTAAGGCTGAGCTTAAGGCTTATCTCTTCCTAATCAGCTGAGATCTGAATTGGGTTATGACTGGAAGCTAGCACTTACGGAGATGAAAGCCCCGATCCTTACTAGAAATATTTTGATCCGCCGAAGAGAGATCACTTATGCGGATCGGCCATTAGACAACTTGGGCTGAGCTTTATGCATTCGGAACAGTGAGATCGCAACAAGAGCCGAATGGATCAGCCGGTTTGGATCGAGATCCTCTCTGCAAGAGTGGGTTGATCTAACAGATTTCCCCGTCTAGAGATCGCTCAAAAGAAATCTGGCAAGGGGGATCGCCGAGTTCATCGCTGATCAACCTCCCAATCCTTTAGATCCTCCTTTCTCATTTGCTTGAAATCTTATTTTTAATAGCACTCTGTTTTATAGTCATTTCTCTGTTTTATTATTCATTGCTCTGATTTTAGTTTTGTCTTATAGCTTATTTTGTCCTTTGCGCTCTTTTGTTAGCTAAGTTTGTTTATGATCTATCATTGTGACAGAATGTTTAGATTTTCTTGAACTAGGACGTGGTTATAGATAGATTGCTAGTAAGCCATTCTGAGTATTGGTTTGACATTTCCCTCACTTACCTCACTCAATGATTTGATAGAAAGAAACCGCAAAAACATCTTTTATCAAGGGTCTTCAAAAGGTAGTCCATGAAACTACCGTTTTTGGATCATGGAAATAAGACCACTCTTGATTTCGAAATTGTAGTTATGGATAGCTGGAGGAATGATCCCATGTCGTTGGGTGTGTGTGTTGGATGCATCTCCAGCTCCAATTGTTTGTGGCCTTCTCTGGTGAGGTCCATACAAAGGAAGTTGATTGGAGTTCGAATCTGGTGGAGGATCCATTCCCACTGTATGCTCGTGGTCAATGTGGAGACGGTTTCTCTGCTCTCTCAATTTGTGTGGAAGCTGGTCAATATTATTGCGAGGGCGTAGAAGGTTCTAAATCCCCTTTGAACGTGTCTACATACAACGAGAGAGCTCAACTCAGCCCTTGACTCGGGGGGAGGGGGTACGCCGAGCTGAGTGGTCAAGTTGTGAAATCACCTGAAATAGAACGAAAAAGGTAGAACCAAAGGTGAGTATCAACGTGGAACAAAAAGAACTTGATCTCAGAGTGTTGAAAATCCTAATTTTAGCTAACAAACACCCAATTGGCAACAATGCCAATTTGATAGCAGTATTTTACTATGTTTCAAATAACCTACTGCACATTCATCATTGTAGAACAGAAAGGTTGTCAATCCAATGGGTGAGTAACTAACAATAAGGATATGATCCAACTATTCTAATTCAAGCCAATCGATATAATGATTTCACTATCAACCTAATGGGAAACTAAACAAGCAATTAACTAAATAAAATGGCAATAAACCAAACAGAACTATAATCATAAAACCTTCAGGTCAACATACCAAATTAAACAGAGAAATAGATCGAACATACAATGAAATGCAAAACTAAAGCAAGAAAACTAGCAAAGGCAAATGGAAATCAGAATGATAAGGAGGTCTCAAGGATGGGAATAATGGATCAATGGGTTTCCTAGATCTACCACAGATGTCTAACAAAACTCAACCAGAGGTGATTTCTAGACAATAGACTTCACAAGCAACCAGATTCACCTTCATGATAAATAATCTAAAACTAAGCTACCTTCAGACCCTACTCTCATAGGCAAAAAAGACAAGCCAAGCATTAAGATTCAGTCAACTCAAGTCAATAAACACTCTAGACATCTAATCCCTTAGGCTAGAAATGCAAATTTATGAAATTAGTTGGTTCAAGAATCTCATCAAACACCTTTTCGGGTGTGGAAATTCCTAGAATCTAATCTCAATTTATGAGAGAGAAACTAGCATTAAGCTCACTAAAACAGAAGAGATCTATTCAAAAACTAAGCTTAGACACCTAGGAGACCAAGGATTCCTCACTAATCTAACTCATCCTCAAGAACCCTAGCTTTCTACTCAAAATCGTAAATGAAGGCAAAAACCCAGAAAATAAAGCAGATAACATAATCAGAAAGTAAAGAAGAAGAAGATATACAATATCAAACTGAAAACAGAAATTGCATTAAAACTTATAAGGAAAATGTTTTGATTTGGAAATTACAAATGAGAGAATGTTTGTGTTCTTTCACCAAAGAGGCATAAAAACGTGGATAAAAAATGTTTCTGCTTAAAAAAAAGGCATTTATACCCTCAGTAACAAAACCTTAAAGTGTCAAACAAAGGAAGTCAACAAAAACACATGGGGGCGTCTAACTCGGCCATGTGGCCCAAGCTGAATAAAAATAGTGTGATTCAGCTTCCAACTCATCAATCCTCATTACCTATTTGGCTCCCAATGGTATCTGCCGGTCAAATTTTGCTGAGGTTGTGCGATCTGGCTTCCCACTCGGTCGTGGTAGCCCAGCTGACTCATCAACCTAGGCAAATCATCCATCCTGCTTCACCTCTTGAATGATATTGTCTCCAATGTGTCCAAAAACTCCCGATAAAAAATCCAAAATACCAATGTATGCAATGCAAGTGCAAACAATGCAAATACACCAAAAATGACTCTAAAATGATGAAAGTGCTATGTATATGAATGCAAAATGAACTATATGAGAACTCTAAAACATGCTAAAATGCATATGATGAGTGTGATTTTTAACAGTTTTAGAGTACTATTTTAGGTTGTTTTTGTGTCCGTCTAGGTAGTTTCCCTTGCATTTAGGTCCATTTAGGTTAGTTTTACACTTTTTGCATTAGCATTTGGAGTTTTCCTAGGTAATGGAGCAAAAAGGAGCATAAAATGCAGCTAAAGTGTTAGAACAAGTTGCTCGGGAAAAGAAGTCACCAAACACTCGGATCGCTCCCTCGCGGTTTGCTGGCGAGGATCGCTCGGTTCGCTGACAAAAGGAAAGCC
>OVBA01009385.1:0-10712 GCA_900406435.1 Lepidium aucheri | reverse complement strand
TAGGATATTCGATGTTGACTAATCTCTATATAGATAATTATCTATATATAAAATATATTGTTTATAAGTAAGATTTTTGTAATATCGATGGATTAATGTATATAGATAGTTATATATATATAATATTTACTTTATAATTATTATAAATAGATATAATTTTTATAATTATTTTAAAGAATTTAATTTTTCTATTAGAATATTAACAACATTAGTATTATTTTAAGATTATGATATGGTTAGTTATTTACTATTCTTTTTATGTTAGGATTTGGTTCCTTCATATAATAGGATTTTAAATAGATATTAATATTTTGTGATATAGTTACAATTATTTTTTTATTATTTTAAATATATCACCAAAACTTTTATAATCGTTGGATTTGACACATGGAAGAATACTTTTAATTACTAACTTTGAGAAACTCTTCTTNACACGTGGAAGAATCCTTTTAATTACTAACTTTGAGAAACTCTTCTTTATATAATAAGATCGTTGGATTTGACACATGGAAGAATCCTTTTAATTACTAACTTTGAGAAACCCTTTTTTATACAATAAGATAATAATACTAATACTTCGTTTTATAAAAATAAGTTTTTTAATATAATATTTTTTTTATATAATACGATTAGTAATGAAAATTACTTTTTGTTAAAATTAATTTTTTAACAATTCCCGATTTCCTTTTAGATTAAGATTTCTTTTATGTTAGGAATTCTTTTTTGATTAGCATTATCTAAATATTGAAGAATTCTATTTATAGATATATTTTATTTAGTTTTTTTAAAAGTAAATAAATACAGAAATTTTTTGGATAATTGAATCTGACACGTGAAAAGATCTTGTTAATTACTAATTTTGAGTAACCCTTCTTCATATAATAAGTTATTATAAAATTACTAGCCTAACTTTGTTTGATTATTTTTTCATTTTTCTACATTTTATTCGTTTATTGTTGTTATTTTTTCATCATAGGTATTTAAAACTTTAATTTTTATTTACTTTTTTATATATGATTTAAGCAACAGTATTCTTGTATTTGTGTTATATGATAATATGATATAACAATTATTAACTGAATTTTATTAACCAAATTATAACCAAATCGAAATAAAACCAAAGCAAACCGATTCACACTGAACATAAACCAACTTGAACTAAAACCAAACCATACTAAATTTGTTTGAGTTTGGCTACAACATTTTTATAACCAAAATAACTAAATCAAAGTCGAATCCAAATCATACATGAAATTCAATCAAAATATCCACCCCTTATTGTTGCACAATCAAGTTTTAAATATCAATCAAGTTTTCAAAGTCGTCTATTTTTTTTTTTTTGTTATCTTCTTTTGAAATTACTATTTCTACTTAAGTTATCCAACAATTTTTGAGACAAGTTCTCAAAGGGGAACATCTCAATCTTCATACAAAGACTTAAACAAGTCCAATACAATAGAAATCATAAAAGATAAATCATTCAGGCAAAGAACTCAAACACGCTAAAAAATTTGGATAGGAAGTAAAATTCGTGACTAGAAGTTCAAAAATTATATCGTAACTAATACCACAAATTTTGTATATAATTGTTTTTTTTTTTTGTAGCTGTCATTGGTCTTATTTTTATCATCATTCATCTACCACATGACTAAGATGTTGATAGCAGAAGAAATGATAACAAGCCTGCACAATATACAACAATCTTCTGCTAGATAAAATCATCATATTCAGAGGAAAATATTTTTGTTTTGAGTTTTATTACATGATTACAAAATTATGTACAAATTAATTAACTATATATATTTTTCACTATCATAATTACACAAGGCAATTAAAAATGGATTTGTATTTGCGTTTACAAATGTTCTTTAATAAACATATTAAAATGTGGGTTACACTTTAAAGTAAAGAGAACACACTACATTAGCATGTATACATAAAAACCAAACACACACAAATAATTAAAACAAATAATCAAAAGTTCTAAAAAAGAACCATAGTCTTTCATTTATTTCTATTTGCAATAAAAGTAGTAAGAGCTAATAAAGGAGCAACCTTTTCAGACCTAAACCCTTGAAGATGTTGTCGTGCATCTTTAGTCAATCTCTTAACAAATTCTCTAGATTTCTCCAACCCCATTAACTTTGGATACGTTAACTTTCCGGCGATCTGATCTTTTCCGGCGGTTTTTCCCAATTCTTCCGATGACTTAGTCTCATCCAAGATATCATCCACAACCTGAAACAACAATCCAATGCACCTTGCAAACTTTCTTACTCTCTCAATCTCTTCATCAGTTCCACCACCAATTATAGCTCCAAGAACAGCTGAAGTTTCCAACAAAACCGCGGTTTTATGGACATGAATAAACTCTAAATGCTCTAATCCGACGTCGTTTAAGTCCAAACCTTCACTACTTATATCCATTGCTTGTCCGGCCACTAACCCTTTTGTGCCAATAGACCTAGCCAGTTCTCTTACCGCCCAAACCATTCTCTCCGGTGATATCTCAGCTGTTGTTATATGCTCGAATGCAAGAGACAAGAGCGCACCACCCGAGAGAATAGCAACTCCTTCTCCAAAAATTTTATGCGTCGTGGGCTTTCCACGGCGCAAATCATCATTATCCATACAAGGTAAGTCATCTTTGATGAGAGACATTGTATGGATCATCTCAACCGCGCATGCAGCTGGCATGGCAGCATTTTCTTTTCCGCCTACCAGCTCGCAAGAAGCAAGACAAAGAATCGGCCTAACACGTTTTCCAGCCGCGAGAATAGCATACCGCATTGCTTCATGGATCTTGAGTGGCTCACCCATTGGAATGGCTTCATCTAAAGCTTTGTTTACTGATTCAGCTTTGCTTGTCATGTAAGGATCAAAATCGAACGTCACTATAGCATTTGAAAGATTATCTCCTTCTTCTTCATCATCATCCTCTTCTACTATTGGTGAATCAAGAAAATCAGCCACTTCTTTTCGAGATAAAATCGAGGCTGTAACACGAGATTGAAAAGAAGGCTGAAAGAGACGAACTAGCTTTGGTTTAAGATTTGTGAAGAAGAAGTTTAGAGAGAGAAGGAGTAGTGAAAGATAGAGAAAAATTGTTTGAGGATCCATTTTTCATGAAATCAAACTTCTTTCGCGGATTATTTCTCGTTTGTCTTACTTATATTGAGATTATATATAATTATGTATACTAAAAGAATACTTAACGGCTTTTCGTAAATTCTTGGTAATCTTGGTTTCGTTTACTTATACTATTTTATTATTTCTGTATCTTTGGTTTACTTAATTGTATGTTCTTAAGATCGGTTTAAAACTCGAACATTTTGGTTTTGATATGAATTCAAGTTTGACGTTGGGAAAATGACTAAATTATTGGAAAATAAGTTTGCAATTTCTTGACAATCCAAAAATGTCTATGTAACGGTCGAATTCTAGTAAATTAGTTTTGAAGTATGAGTTAGACTCCTCCTACTAATAGTCGATAGATATGCATGTAAACAATACTGTACCTTCGGTCCAGAGATAATATTTTTTAGAAATAAGTGTTTAAGTTAGTTAAATTTTTATATGTTTTGACTATTTGAATAACTAATAACTAGATTAGAAATAATATTTTTATTATAAAAAATAATTAAATAATTTTTAAAATTTAGGTGGTTTTTAGTCTAGTGATATGTGGTAAGTCCATTAAAAGCAGACGTACTTACACATCCAGGAATCGATGCTCACTATCTATACTTGACTAATAGGCTGACCAGTTGTGACCCAGTATTGATATAGAAAAAATCAATCATTATATGCATTGTTAATCTACTTGTTTAACTTGTCAATGTCATATTATATAGTTGACGACAAATAAATCCACTAAAATGATTTTGTATGCAATAGAACCACTAAGGTGGTTAGAAAAAACCGGTTTGAATCGGAAATAGAAAATTCAATTAAACCGGAATTGACGCTGATGAAATCTTCCCGTAACGTCTAGTTGTTGCCGGTTAGAGAAAGCAGAAGTCTCATATTCATGTCTTCAATTACGTAAAAGAAAACAGAACCCAAAAAACATGGACCTCGTGAGACCTTCATCTTCTCTTCTCTGCACGTTTCGTTTTTTATTTATTTTTAAAAATCATAAATCCTCACTTACACGCAATATTTAATTAAAATTCATAAATTCAGAAAGTTTATTAAGGAACTTATACAACTTTATGTCGTTGCCAAAAAAAAAACAATTACAATTGACTTCCTCGTATTTTTTGGTCAAAACAACTTTACGATCCATAAACCAAACTTCTATCACTTGAAGTTATTCGACAAACTTCTAAACGAAATCTAATTAAATAACTGCAGACGTGTTTTTTTTTTTTTTATTGGACCACAATTAGTCTGCTCATTAGCGAGGTTTCTATATAATATAGGTATGATTCGATTTCTAAATGTGTAAATATGTATGCCTTTAATGAATTTATCATTTACTACTAGATTAAAAATCACATGTAATCGCAGAGATGATTACTTTACCAAAATGTTTATCTTCTGCTTAAATGCACCCTCACTTAAAATTTACAAATTAATCTAAAAGATAAAACAACACAAAAACAAATTCAAGTTATTATAATGACTGAAATTGTCACAAAAAATATTGGTCACATATTAGAGATTTTTATATACAATTTTTGTTAAGAATGTTATTTGTCATGAATTTATAGCTTTTTGAATAAGTCATTGTAATTTTGTTATGTAATTATAAGTGACCGAACTTTTGATGTTTAGTTACAAATATAAATGTATGAAAATTGTATTACCATTTACAAATCAGTAAAAATTTGTAACAAAATTTTATTTGCAAAAAAAACATATGTTATTACAATGAAATATAACGTTTCAATTTCAAAGTTTTGTAATTAATTACTATTACAATGGACAGGACTTTCAAATTCATGTGAATCCATACTTAGAGACCAAAGGATGGAGTATAGTTGAAGAAGAGAAATTAGTGTTGTAGAGTACTCTCATATCTGTTTACACTCTGATTCATTTGGAGTCTCTCAACAACAATAAAGCCAAAGTCAAAAAGAATGTGCAGGAGACAAAAAACCAAAAATTAACAATCGAAATTGGATATGTCCAAACCGTTCATGTCAGCGCGTGAGCCAGTCATATCAAGCGCGTGAGGGGTAGGTACACTACATAAATTCTCATACCTAACAAAATTTAATCCATAGCTATGTGTTAATGGACCCCTAACTATTATTTGATTAGACTGAGAAGTTGTCTAAAGAATCCGATGTTGTTTCAAAATCTTTGTGATATTGAATATATTGAATTTGTATTTTTCTCTTTTGTTTTCAATTTCTTCTTCGAGTTCATGCTTATAAGGCTTTTGTTTGAAGAAAACATACTTGTTTATTGTTCAAAATCAAGAAAAGTTAGGGGAAATCAAACTGAATAGTTAGGCAAAATAAGGTATGATTTTTGTAGATTAATTGTATTTGGCCATGTAAACCGTTTTTTTCATTTACAACACTAGGTTTGGACATATGAGTAGTGGTTTCTGTTCGGAATTGGATTTGGTTTCAGGTTTGATTTGGGCATTTTAGATTTTGAGTATTCAGTACTATAGTTGAAGTATTACTTTGGAATTTTGGAATTTTGGTTTTGTATTATTCAGGTTTAAATCGGTTTGGATAATTGACTAGATAACGGTCTAGAAACAAAAAAATTCTTGGATATTATTCGGCGCAAACAAATTTACCGAATCTACCAAAACTAACCATAAACACTTGAAAAATCTGAAAAACCAAAAAATTAAACTAGGATCAGTAAACCTATGCGAAAACTTTTTTTTTATTTTGTCAAATATCCCACTCCCTGATTCTATTGAGAGAGTTCAATCTGTGATCAAGAGTTCTACTGACTCACCTGTTTTTTGGTATGCTAGATCATTAAAAGGGAAGAATATGTTTACTTTAATTTGGATTTTTGGGTTAGTATCTGATCTAAACCGAAAGTATTTTAAAGGATCTTAAACTTAACCCGAACTACATTTTCCGGTATAATAGTTTTGACAATATGTTCTGCTTTGAAATAAAAATATTCTACAATTGAGAGCACCTTTAATGCAAAGATTCTTAACTATTACAACACAAAAAAACATTAAAATAATTGTGGGCCTCACAACAAAATTAAGGATTTGTATACTAAATTTGTAATATAAGAATCGATTCTTCCTTCACCAAATCGCGGGCCCCACTGACACGTGGCGGCCCGCCATTGGTTGGATTTTTTTGTTTTATTTTTTGAAATCGAATGAAAAATAATAATAATAACAAATTCAAAATCTTTTTTTCTCTTTCAAGAGTTAAGAATCTCTGCATTAAAGGTGCTCTAAGTCCTAGTAGAATATTTTTAGTTTGCCAATATTAGTTATCTTCAAAGTTATTGCCTAACTCAATGTATACTTATTGTCACAGTCGTGGCTTCTCTGTTCCTCAACCATAAGATCAAAGAAAAAACAATTCAGTAACAAAACCATATAATAAAACAATATCAATGTTTACCATATAATAAAACAATATCAATGTTTAGCCAAAAGGCAATAATATAGTAATAATATCATAAGTGATCTGTACAAACAATAAGTCTCAAAACAACAAGATGAGAATCATCAAACATAAAAGCAAACTCCAATGATATGTAAGAGAAAGAACAACGAATCTCTGTCCTAAAAACCATATATAAAAAGGTTTTTATTTATGTTCAAGGCTTATAACGACCATAACTATCATCCCTTCTGTTGTTTCTGAAAGCACAGCAACCAACAGAGTAGACAATGATGAGGAAGACAAGGAAGATAATGTTGACTACTGCAACTTTCTTCCATGCGCTCTTGATATTGTCTAGAAGACCGGCTTTGCACGATTCACAATCGAAGCAGAGTCTGTCTTTTGCATTGTCCCAAAGTTGGCAATCTGGATTGGCGTTTGTTGTTGTTGTGTTCTTGTTCCACTCTGTGGGACTTACGTATTGGAATCCACATTGATCTGAAGGTTTGCAACAACCAGACTGTAACACAAAACAAAGATTCGTTAGTTAATTGTAGCCTCATAAGAATCAGCTTCAAAATTCTTAAACAAGCTAACTTCATAGAAAATAGCTAAGAAAAAGAGCAGAACTCAGACACAAAATTGCTTGCATCTTTAAATAAGGATCTAGTTGTGGTTCTTATGTATATGGTTCAGATCCATAGCTGATGATTAACAGTATAAAAAGGTTGAAATTTAAAATAAAAAAAGTAAAATTGCAGCAAAACAAAGATTTGTTATATTAAAGCCATAAAGACAGGACAACACTCACAAAGAATGAGCTTTAAAGACTATCAAACAAGCTAACTTCAGACTAAGAACAGAGCAGAAATTAGACTCAAAAGTGTTTGAATCTCTAAGTAAGTAACTGGTCCTGAATCTTATGTCTATTGTTCAGATCCCTAGCTGATATTCCTCATATCAAAAGGTTGAAATTTTAAATAAAAAAGTAAACATTATGGGCTGAATAATTAATGGTTAGGTAAGCGAAAGGAAACACTTTAAGAACAACAAAAAGAAGAACTTTACAGATCAAAAAGGTCAAATCCTTTTCAAGAATTTGAATCACAATATTACCAACTCTAAAAACTTTTACTAATACGCTCAAACTTATGTCAATGCTTTAGATTCATAAATTAAGATCTCAATTTAAAGTTTTGAATCAAAAAGTGAAAAAGTTTTGGAACTAAAAGATATATATGTAAGCACTAAAAAAGAGAACTTTAGTTATCAAAAAGGTTAATACCTTTCAAGTTTTAGATCACAATTCACTAAAACCATAAAAAGGAAACTTAACTTTAAGACAAAACAATTCAATTCAGACTAATTTATTACCTGAAGAGCAGTAAGATGTTCATCGTAGAATCTGTTGACAGGAACATCAACAAGCTTAGTTTCAAGCTTAGAACAAACTTTACTATCAACAAGACAACTTCTAATCTTGTTCCAGTTTTTGTTACTGTTAACACGTTTCTGTAACCAATCAGAATATTCACCAAGTCTATACTCTTTATAACCTTTTCCTTCAATTTTCTCACCAGCTCCTTTGTTAGTAACAACAAAGGCAAAGATTGTGAAACAGAAAACGAGGAGAATCAAAAGGAACATGATTACAAGGTAAACCCAAAGAAGCCATGTGACTCTGCAACATGAACCTATTAAACCAGCTATAGCTACAACCATGAGGAAAATTCCTAAAGCAATCACTGGTTTGTCTAGGAATCTTTCACACTCTGTTGAGCCTTTTTGACTTAGCCAGATTCCTCCAGCTAAGATTGGAATTGAGAGAAGAAAGACAATGAAATTGAGAATACCCACAAGACTATTGCTACAACGAGCCATGATGATTGATTTGAGAAAAACCCTAAACCAGAGAGAAAGATTAAGGAACCCTTAAGACGAAATCAGAGTAAGATTGAAAGAGAAAGATTGAAACTTTGAGGAACCCTTAAGATGAAATCAGAGTGAGAAAGTTTGATAAACTAAGAAACGAAGATTAAGTGAATATAGAGAAGATAGTGGAAATAAGATTTATATAGAGAAGATTGAAACGCGTTGAAGGAAAGGAAATTTGGAGAGGCAATTACAGAGAAGTTTCTGTATGGCTTAATATCGGTTTTGGAAGTCGTTAAGACTTATGAGTTATGAATATAATGAAGACTTGGTGCATTAGAGGATGACTCTTTAACTTCCACGCGCTTTGACGCGAGTGGTTGACAAAGACATTTTTTTTATCTTATCTCATATGTTTTTTTTTGGGTCGGAGCCTTAATTTTTATTAAAATTAAAAAATCTTATTTATTTATTTATTTTTTTAACAAGTAATCATTAGAGTTACAATTATATCATAAATTTTTCAAAATAAAGTAAGATAGAATTTAAATCCACCACTTTATATCTAGTTAAATCAAGGACAAACCAACTAAATCACTTGTTTCTTGACTTATCTTATATGTACAGAATCACACATTAACCTATACAAAAAATCGGAAATCTTTTTCTTTCCTTCAATGCCGAATCATACATTAATCTTGCATCCTAGAATTTTTATTTATTTATTTTACAAGTATAGTGAAGACGAATCGAAGTCAAATGTATAAATTATTAGCTGCATCATCCTAACTATCAAACTAAGAGTAACTCGGTAGAATCTAAAATCATTAATTTAAAAAAAATTTGTTTCGTCTTTTAGAAAATACAAATTAATCTTCAAAATTCATTAATAATATTTAATATATGTATTTTCATAAAGTTTGATGATTACACACATTAGATTTTTCAAAAAAATTTAAATATATTTGATATTTTCTCTTGATTTATGAGATTTATGATTTGATGTGTTTTTTTTTTAATTTTAAAATTTTCATGACGATGTGTTATATTATGTAATATTATTTATTTCGCATAATTATATAATTTTTATTTAAGTGAAGATGGAAAGTGATTTTCTCTGCACAAAACTATTTTATAATAATAATTTTTCTCATTTGTGTTTATTTTCTATAAAATATATATATACTTATATATATATATATATATATATATATATTATCTTAGTTCGTTTGACTAGATATCATGATAAACTTCTTATTAGTTGGTTGTTTTATCTTGGTTTGTCATATTCTCATACGTTTGAATAGTAGTTTTTCTTTCTTTCTTTTTTGTTGTTGTTAAAGAATAGCACTAGTTTATAAAGGTTTACATGTACATATTTCTTATACAAAGTTTTTATCTAAGTATAATATATAATTTTACAAAATTTAATATTTGGAATTCTAAAAATTATCATCTAAGGTTCAAGTCCTAAACTTAGTTTAGAAACTATAAATTCTTGGTAATCATAATTATCTTAGTTTACTATGTCAAATAGTTGAGCATTATTTTCTCATTTGTTTTACTTGCGTGAATCATAGGGAAAGGTTTCCAAAGTCCAATTTTGCTATTGTTTACTTTACTCGTATCTTTTGTGATTGTCTTAGTCGTATTATATTTAATATCGTGTATATAATGACTCACATATTTGACATTGGAAAAATGCAATATTTTATATGATGTTGGAGGCTGCTGTGCTGCTTTCGAACCTACTTGTAATGGGAAAAAATGACATGAACTCTTACAAAGATTATTTTATATCGAATAATGTAATCTAGTTGTAAAATGTTTAGGTATATATTGCAAATCTTTTCTTATTGACAACTTTTTACTTTGATTTGATCGGTCAATAGTGATTACTTTAGTTTCATCAAAAATCCATTAAAAAGGTTATAGTGGTTTTTTTAATAATATTTTTAATTTTATACGTTTTAAGAAAGCATAAAAGGAATATGATCTTTAAGGTTATAAAGAATATTAAAGAATGTGCGAAAAGATATGTGATTTAGTGGTAATGGTCATTTTACAAATTTTCGGGTATTCGGGTTCGAGTTTTCCCAGATGCAAAAAATAATAATAAAGGAGACTTTATGATATGGACTTTGGCTATAGATCAGACTTTGTCGATCCAATTATAGTAAGGTTGACAAAAAGAAAGTATCATAAAGAGTGCCACTTAAATTTTATATAATAAATATAAAAAGGGTGATTTGCTAGAATAAGGCAAAATTTTGGGTTAATTACTAGAAT
>OVBA01009384.1:0-10717 GCA_900406435.1 Lepidium aucheri | reverse complement strand
CCACTTACCTCAATGATTTGATAGCTTAGGCCGAAAAACACCTCTATCAATAAGAATCGGTACTCTTTTATTGACAAAAAACCCAGTTTTTTTCTTATATCTTTTAATGGATAAATTGAAGAAAAGCCGTTAGACAAGTCAGACCATTAGTTTGTTGGTGCACTTTCCAATAAATAGTATGCAAAACTCTTGAGATAAACTTTGGTCGATCCGAACCGAGAAATTTACAGAAGTCTAAGATGAATCTACTACTTCATTAACTATTCTCTAGGACACAAATAAAATCACATCCTTTGGATGTGAAACTCAAAATTTTGAAAAGACACATTAAACCACATAGAAGCATTGAGTATTCTTCTTAATTAGTTCAAGAGCCCACAAAAAGTAAAAAGAAAAAAGCTGATAAATACACTTTTACCTTGTTTATCATATTCCACTATCCTAGTGTTTGATTTGCCATATTTTCTTTACCACCTTCATGGTATCTCAACTATATAGATATAAACAGTACTGTGACGAGAAACAATTTAAAAGAAAATGTATAGGAATAAGATAAATTGAACACAAAGAAAAGGTGGACACCATTGGTGGTGGAAGAAAAGGAGCTTCAATTAAGGCTAGTTGTGACGTCATGACATCCCAAATTCTTTGCTCCCAAGATTTATATTGTCATATAGCATGTAGATGGCTCTTGAATCACTCCCACTTTAAATAGCAGGTAAAGACATATCTCACCCATATTTATTTAATTCTTTCGCACCATTCTTGTTTTCGGCGTCATCCAGAACCTCAGAAAAAAATGGAGTATTAGAAAGAGTCTGAACTCTTATTTGAGTGAAAAATAAAAGACAACAAATGGAATATTGAATGGAAGTAACAAACCTCATTGTTAATTTTTATGTACTCTACTGTTCAAGTTGTTAGATCTATTTTATTTGACCAGGATTTGTTCAAGCTCATGAATCTTTCATTCGTAGCTTGAATAAACACATAACCAAAATCAAATGAAATTAAAAAACAAAAATCAGAATTTTTTATTTTGGAGCTCAGATCAAATTTCTTCACCTCTATAATTTCAAGTGGGCCATCTTAATAGCTATATGGTCAACATCAATAGTTTGTATAAAATATAATTCAACAGATTAAAAAACAATCCTCATTCAGACCAAAAGATCAGACAAAGTCCCATGAACTATCTAGGTTTCGTGCTTTCAAATCTAGGCCATAAAGAATGTGACAATGTAGCTAACCAATGAAGAGATATTGTTATGTCAATCTCAACAATGAAAAAGACAAAACTTCTGAATTAAAGAAACAAAAACAAACATTTTTTAACGGGAATGTACCTTATGTGTTTGGTAAAGATTAGTTCTCTGTCAATCCTTCTCACTACATCTCTGAAAATTCAGATAAATACACTATGAACTACTTAAATGAGGTAGATCAGGGAGACCATAAGTTTTGAACAGATTAATACCAGTATATTTTTGAAATTCATGACGAATTTAAATTTGATATGTTGATTCCGAGAGATCAAAGATTTAAATTGGACCAACAAAATATCAAAGAATAAGGTATTCAAAGGAAACAAAAAGGGGTTAAAAATCAAAATTTGGTGATTCAGATTGGATATATATTTCGTTGTATAAACTACATCTTCAAGACCTGAGAGGGAAGCATGAGAGCTCATCGTCCGTCAGAGATAAGAAATGGAAGTAAGAACTCTGAAGGCGATATGATTTCAGTATAGGTGTAAGATTCGAGCAATTAACACCACTATGAAGCAAAGAAGAAGTAGAGAACAATCTGACCTTCATGACGAAATCATTTCCACTTTGTAGAATGTAGCTACTCCTCCATCACCCGGAACAGTCTGACTTCTCCATCTGGCATTTATAGTTCATTGGCAAGCATCGATCAACGAACTATGTTGTGAAAGAAATTCATTTATCCATTGTCCAACTTTGAAGCCTTCCGAACTCTTCATCCAATTGATTAAAATCTACTAAACGACATTAATACCTTAAGAAAAGCTGGTGATGGAAATTAAAATGGGATGAATGGTACTTATTGACACCCTTAGGATTGAGAAACTGAAATTTGGGAGGAAAGGGAAAAGCTGCAAGTAAGAGTAAGAAGTAATAGGAGTTGACAAGAATGTTTAGGAAACAAATAGTATGTGATGTAGCAGCATAATAGAGAAGATTAAAAATGATGACGTGGATAGCTTAAGAATTGAGAAACTTGTACTTTTATTATTATAGATAGATAGATGTATTTCAGCTCTTAAATATCTGTGTATTTGTGGTACTATTGTGAATTTCAGCTCTTACATATTTGTGTATTCGTGTTATAAATTATTCTGCCATATGTTTCTTTATTTGTAAGAGTATTTTTGTCTAACAAATAATTTGACATTGTCATTTTCTTAATTATGTGTTAGTTTCTTAATTAAATTTTTTTATGTATATTCACCTAATTTTTTCGTTACTAAATTTATACTTTTGTGCTAAGAAACAAATGATCCGATTGACTTGTCCCTAATTTAGTTAGACATCAGGTTTTTGAATTTCACTCAATTCCAGTTGGAGAACTTAGACTAATGATCAGATCGTTGTCAATTCATTGATTACTTGTTGACAAAAAAAATTTGCACTATTGTATTGTTACACATTTTACACCTTAGGTACTGAGACATATAGATCTATAACTTTAATTCTTACGAACCCATATAATATATATTTTTTTCTTTTCAAGTTTACTCATTCATTATAGGCTTCCGGATCTTATAGCGCATATCTTACAAATGTTTAGAGTTAAATTTCAGTGAAATTGACTGCAAAAATAAGCAAAATACATTTTCCGAGACAATAGATATCTTATCAAATATTTATAATTATGATCTCACAAATATATCAGAACGAAAATTTTAATGCACGCTTTTGTTCTATAACTTGAGAAACTTGAGTTGCTAGTTATCAAAAACACGACCTCACAATCAATTACTGCAACTGAAGTTTGTGTTTTTTGATTCCTAGTATTGAGGAGAAACAATGCTTAACAGATGATTTGCAAGTGTTCATCATTATACTTTTGCATTGTTTTTGGGCCAACGATTGAATACTTTTCAAACTCGCGATCCAAGAAATTGACTTGCTTGATCACATTTGAGATTATTAGCAAATCCAACTTTTGTATGTGCAAGATCGTACTCAACCCACACGTTTTGCTGATGATGATTCCCAATAATAAATGCTTCAACACCCGCAAGTTCAGAGTTTCCGAATGTGAAACAATACTTCTTATCGGGTCGGGATCCAGGTACCTGGTACAAGAGACTCTGACCCGAGACGATCAGTTCTGCGCCTATGAACATCAGGGTCACTGTAGGCAATGCAGAGAAATTAGGATGGGTTGACCCGACCCGGAAACAGAGATCCATTGCGGTTTGCAACGTGAAACTCTGGTCAATAGTGAGTATCGATTTAGTTTGCTTGGTAAACTCAGTTTTCAGAACATTGTAAACCGGAGCTAGCAGGAACGTGAATTATGTACCGGTATCCAACATCGTCTGACCCGCTCTGGAATGGTCCGGAATAAAAGCGGAGCCAGGGATGGATAACAATTTTGACCCGACCCGAATTCCTTCAAATCGGACCGTGTAAGCGAACCGGTCAGAATAAGGTAAGGGGTCCGTTAGGGTTACCAAAGGCGTGTATTTGAGAGGTGGAAGCGAAGGCAAAGTCGAGTCACCGAGAACCAAAGGACCGGTAGAGTCAGAACCGGAGATACAATAAGAGAATTTAGATAAACCCATCTGGTTAACAAACGATAACCGGCCACGGTTCATACCCATTAAACCGGTCGATGTAGCGTCTTCCTCTGGTGTTGTTCTGGTTATCGAGTCCATGCAGCCAAATGACATGGCATGTCTCTTTAACGATCCGATTGTAAACGTCTCTTGAGCGAGGCTCCCATCCATGGAGGAACCGTCAACGTAAGATACAGCCACGTAGCAGATGTTAGCCTTTTGGTCACACGTGGCGGGATTTGGTAAATCTTGGGATTGGATGGTGCAAATGGGAGAAGAACATGGTAAAGGAGAGTAAGAAGAGGATTTAACGTAGTTGAAAATGGATGTTAAAGTTGAGGATTGTTTGCAGTGGAGCCATGAGAGTTCACTTCCCGTGTCGAGAACCATTGTGATGGTCTGAGGAGGAGAACCGGCGGTGAGAGAGACGGTGAGTGCAACATCGTGTGCGAAAGGCACTTTGAGGAGTGGAGAAGAACCGAGACGACGTCGTAATGTTGAAGAAGAGTAGTTATGTGTTGTGAGAGGGAAGATGAGGGTTTGGGTTGTAGGAAAAACTCTAGAGAAAGCGAGTTGACAAATTATTAGAAGCCAACATGTGATTTGGAGATGAATCGATGATGAAGACATCTTGTTTACTCTTGTCTCTTCGATCATAATTTAATACGCGTTCGTCCTCGTATTTATTTTTGTACTAATGTGTGTGTTTATATGTATTTTTGCATATAGAGAAAGAAAATCAAAAGAAAATGTAAATACATTAAAACGAGAGAACAAAATGAAACCAATAACCAAATCTTGGTAATGATTTGAATCATCATTCAAATAATATCAATAAGGACAGAATATAACTCTTCCTAAAAAACAATATTTTTTCTGTCAACATTATTATAATTGGATCTACAAGTCTTCATCTATAGCAAAAACCTAAATCTTAAAATCCCTTTATTATTTTTCCTTGCATCGAGGAAGAATTGAATCCCGGTGTCTGAAGATTTGTAAAGTGGATTTCCACACATTTTAAGAAAACATTAATTTTTTTATTATAATTTCCAAAACAATCTAATCAATCACAAATCAATCTGCAGAATTCAAACAGTTAAAAATACTAAAAATACATTCAATTTTGCATAGAAAACTGAAAACATCTACTAAAATAAACAATTTTTTTTAAAAATCATAAACTAAACCTAAACAAAAGGAGTATATTTTTATAAAATCGTATTACTTATTATAAGTTTTTGTTTGATACATCTCATTTAGAATTTTGCTTTTTTTTATCATGGTATAAAGCCATTATTTATTAAAAAAGTTTAGATAATTGTGTAATTTCACTAATAAATGTGTTTGTCTAATATATATATATATATATATATGAGTAGAAGGTTGAGAATACCCATTGCGACTCTTTAATTCAATGATAGTTTACATATATATATATATATATATATCGTTAATCTTACTATTTTCTGTCTAACAATAATTGGATCAATAAGATCGGATACAAACTACTCTAACTGAAATTGGGTAGAATTTAAACTTAATATCTGTAATCAAGATATATCAGGAACAAACCAACTCAGCCATTTGTTTTTTGGCATAATAATTTTATATTTAGAATTACATTACTTATATATGTTAATAATTTATTTTGTAATTTTGTTATATAATACTTCCTCCGTTTCATGTTACTTGTCATTCTAGCCTAAATTTTTTGTTTCATTTTAGTTGTCATTCTCATTTTTCAATGTAATTTTTGATATAAAGATTATCTCATTTGTCCCTAATTAAATGAATAAAATATTAAATGGTTTAGAATTCTAATAGTCAAATAAAAGCATAATAGAACATTCACCTATTTTTTTAATATGTGTGTCAAACTTTAGAATGACAATTAATATGAAACGGAAAAGATGGTAATTGATAACGAATTTTGATATACTATATAATTTTGGAATGATGCGGAATATCTCATTCGTAGTTAAGATAGAGACATTTGGTAAAATTTGGGAAATGATCATTAATATGAACAGGTTGGCAAAACGTTTGGTTCGTCACTAAATTTGGACAAGGTCCCAACTTAGGTATTAAAATCCGACCTTCCTTCTAAGCTCGATGTTTTTTCTCAAAAGAATATAGAAGTATCTTTTTGTTAACTTTCAAATTTATTGAATAAGATCTTTTTTGTTTTGTTCTAGTATATAAAAAATCTAAAATAATGGTAAATACATATGTATTTCATTAGCTATTTTGGGAAGAGAAAAAGTGTAATTATTCACAAGTAAAAGTTTAATATTTAATAACAAGGTAGGTGGTAAGTTCACTTAAGGCAGACACCATCACAGAATCAGAAATCGAGTCTCACAACCTACATTATGTAAGAACTTGACTAATAGGTCGGTTAGTTGTACTCCAATATTGACAAAAAAAAACAAGGAAGTCGTAACAAATGGTAGCAATAACAATTATAATGGTAAGAATGTTACTGATGTCAACATTTGGATATCAGTGGGGAAATAAGACAAAGGGAAAAAGATTTCTAACTCTCCCCACTAGTGACTATGTGCGAACCATTTTAAAGTGAGGTTTATATGACTCTACAGATCAGGATAATACCTCTTAGGTTCAAGGATTTGTAGGAGAGTTATCTCATAAATCCAATCTTTCATGCATGATAACATGTGTGGTTCATCGTCAACCAAAAAGGCTAGACGACCATTCTTCCAACAGGATGGAAATGAGGCAAAACAAGAAAATTCTGTGGTACCTAAAGAAAATACAGAACCAGTTAAACTTTTTGGTGTGGAAATAATGACTGCCGAGGAGTATAAAAATGATGATCTACTCACTAATGAAATTGCAACATGTGCTAATGCTGACCCAAATCCAAAATCTGATTCTGTTATGCTTGAACTAGAATTGAGGAGTAAGAGGAATAACAAGAATAAGATGAATATGAAGATGAGGAAGAACAGACCTACACAGCTAAAGAACTAGCAGAGCATGCTAAATTTCATAGACAATATGAACTCAAGGAACAACAAGAGAAGGAAGCTAAAGCCCAAAGCTTTCCATTGTCCCAACAAAACAAGTTAGCGACCGTCAACTTCTTTTCGTGGAGTGTGCACACGTAAGATGAAGGTTGTTGCAGTTATGTCACTTTGTCAGACGCCTAAAGAAAACAAGGCTAAAGGGAAGACGACAAATGAGCAAGGAAAAGGCTCCATGAAATTTTAAATTTTATTTTATGATTAAAACCTTTTGTTGGAATTGTCAAGGTATTGGTAATAGGGTAATAATAAACTTCTTAGAAATATTTGGAACAGAAATTAACCAGATTTTTTTGTTTCTATCTGAAGCTAAAAATAATATATTTTTTATGGAAAAAATTAAGCACATTTAGGTTATAATATGATGTTTGTAGTTGAACCAATTGGACTTAGTGGAGGATTTACTCTACTTTATAATAATTTGCTTAATGTCTTCTTAAACCATAAAGACAAAAGAATGATAGATGTGTCTTCCGAGGTTAATGGGAAATCAGTTAGCATTACTTTTATTTATGGTTAACCAAACCTAAGTCTAAGATATCGGGTTTGGGAAAAATTAATAAGGATTGGTATAATCTGGGATTCTCCGTGGTTGGTCATATGAGATTTCAATGAGCTTACGGGTAACCATGAAAAACAAAGAGAGATGATGTGTCATCCTAATTTTTTTTCTTATCGTTTAATCAAATGATTCAGAATTGTGGACTCATAGAATTGTCAATAATTCCTGGTCCTAGAGAGGGGTCCGAAATAACAGAGTTGTCAAGTTTATTATTTATAAAGCATTCGACAATGAAGACTGACATGATTTATTCCCAGTGTCTGAGATCAAGTATCTCTATATGATAGGGTTGGATGACCAACCAATTGTGGGACAATTCAATAATCAACAATACAGACGACGACACCAATTCATTTTTGATAAACGATTGATTTGTAAAGATGAGTTTAAGGAAATGGTCGATAAGGATGGAAAGACCTTTCCTGTCGCCGCAGAGTAAAAGATACAGGAAAGATTAAAAACTGTAGGAAGAAACTATCGTACTGGGGAAGCAAGTATATTCCTTCCACTAGAAAAATGATTATTAAATGGAAACATCTTGTTGAGGATTTACAAAATACAAACTCCTCAACCACCCCTGATGAAATTCCAAAAGCCAAAATGGAGTTTAAAAAGGCTTAGGCTCAAAGAGGGTGATAAAAATACTCGATTCTTCTATGCCAAAAAAAAAACAAAGGCGAGTGAATAATCATAATTGGACTACTTAATTATTCTAGGGATTGTGTAACCAATGAAGAGGATATTATTACAGAAGCTACCCGATATTTTACAAACCTCTTCTCTACTATTGGTAGAGATTGTGGCCCTAACCTTTTATGTGAAATCGAGGCACATATAACAGATACTGATAACCATATGCTTCTATGTAGGATATCAGAAGAAGAGATAAAAAATCTCTTTTTATGATGGATTCGGGAAAGACACATGGACCCGATGGAATGACCACTCTATTTTTCCAAAACTCATGAGAGATGGTTAAATTTAGATATAATTAAATTCTCATATCTTTTATTTGCTGATAATAGCTTTTTCCTGTAAAGCTACTACAAAAGAAGCAGGCCACATTATTAAGATTATGAAAGTATATCTGATCAACAAATCAACTTTGATAAATTTTCTTTACAATTTGGCCATTCATCGTTGGGTGGTAGGGGATCTTACCTTGGGCTTCCAGAGAATGTGGAGGAGCAAAAACCAAAGTGTTTGCGTTTGTACAGAAAAGACTACATGAAAGAATTAATAGTTGGTCTTCAAAGTTTCTATCCAAAGATGGTAAGGAAGTTCTGATTAAATCGGTTATGATGGCTTTGCAGACATATTTCATGTCATGTTATAGATTACCTAAGAATATAGTGACAAAATTAAACTCAACTATAGCAAACTTTTGGTGGTCAAACTCTGAAACATCAAAAGGAATACAGTGGATGAAATGGAAAAGATTATGTCGATCAAAAATGGAAGGTGGATTAGGCTTCCGAGTTTTGGAGGAGTTTAATTCAACACTCCTGTCAAAATAATTCTGGAGGTTGATAGATTACCCTGATTTATTATCTGCCCAGGTCATGTGAGCTCGATATTATAAAAATCAATGCTCGATGACTGCATATACAAATTCAAACCCTTCTTATTGTTGGCAAATCATTATTTCTGCCTGATCAGTTTTTAATAAAGGGTTAATGGTGTGATCTTCCCTAGGATAGAGCTCTGAAAATTGTGGCTAAAGTGCTCGGAATTGAATGAAACTTGTGCAGCGAGTAGATCGGGGGGTGAGAAGCACGATGATGAGTTTTGAGCGGAATTGATTGAGTGGTTTATGAGATATGATGGTCAAGTCGGGGTGAAAAAATAGAACCGATGGATTGATGAAGATGATAAGATGATTGATTATGAATAGGTAGAAGAGTTTCAGATTCACAACGTGTAGAGAAACTCGGATTCGGGGAACGCATTCAACGAATCAAAAATTAAGGGAAGAACTTTCTTTCAGAAAAGTGTCTACTATTATTCAACTCAAGGGTTAACAAAAAACGTGCTTGGGTTTAAATAGAACCCTAAAAGCAAAACAACATGTAGTTCTAAACAAAAACAACATGTAGTTTTAAACCAAAACAGCATGTAGTCTAAAACTTAAATAAAATCAACGAAGCGTCCCACTAATTGGTGCACTTCTAAGCAACTCAACGTAGGGATTCATCTGCCTCATTAAAAACCATGCTGAGAAAACCCAATTGGGACAAAACTCAACTATGGGAAAAAGAGTACAGACTCCTCACCTTAAGTTACTTAATTATCATTACCGGGTGAAGTCTCCAAAGTGTAGATGTTGAAGACTTGCATAGCTGGTGGGGCGAATGATCCTTCCGCAATGAGTGAGTGAGCTTCCTTAGCCATCTCCTTAGCTCTAGAGCGTGTAATTGGTCCTACCAGCTCCGGTTCCTTAGCTTCTGTACTGCTCACGATCACATCATCCTCTCCCCTTTCAAAAGGATTTTTCCTCAAATCCGAATCTGCAACATATGGAGGCAAGTCAGAAACATTGAACGTTGGAGATATGTTGTACTTACCTTGGAGATCAATCTGATAGGCGTTGTTGTTGATCCCCCTCACGACTTCAAATGGTCCATCAACTCGTGGCTGAAGCTTGCTCTTCCTCTCTTCTGGAAATCGGTCTTTCCTTAGGTGAATCCACACCAAATCTCCTTCTTCAAAGATCAGCTCCTTCCGGCCCTTGTTTGCATACTTCTCATATTGCTTTGTCTTCTTCTCTATATTCTCCTTAGCTTTGGCGTGTATCTTCCTCACCTGTTCAGTCTTTTCCTTTCCATCTAAACTACATTTCACACTTAAAGGCAAAGTGATCAAGTCTAGAGGTGACTGAGGATTAAAGCCATATACGATTTCAAAGGGAGAAAAAAGAGTGGCAGAATGCTTAGCGTGATTGTAGGAAAACTCAATGTGTGGTAAGCATTCTTCCCATGACTTGATGTTTCTCTTAACCAACACTCTGAGAAGTGTAGACAACGTCCTGTTTACCACCTCGGTTTGACCATCAGTTTGAGGGTGACAGCTTGTTGAAAACGTGAGCTTAGTTCCTAGTTTAGCCCATAAAGTCCTCCAAAAATGTCCTAAGAACTTGGTATCTCGATCTGAAACTATCACTTGAGGCATTCCATGCAAACGAACTATCTCTCTAAAAAAACAAGTTAGCTACACTAACAGCATCACCGGTCTTTTGACTAGCTGTAAAGTGTGCCATCTTGCTGAACCTGTCAACAACTACAAAAATAGAATCTC
>OVBA01009383.1:0-10718 GCA_900406435.1 Lepidium aucheri | reverse complement strand
TTAGATGTATTGGGCTGAACTTTAAGCTTCTGATTTGGTATGATCATGGCTTGCGCCGCAATGGATCAACCGGATTGGTTAGGGATCTTCACCATGAAAATGGGTTGATCTAGGCTTGTCTCGGTTTATGGATCGCTCAATTCAGCTCGGTGAGGTCGGATCGGCGAGTTTACCACTGATCAAACCCTCCCTATCCTTTAGATCTACGCTTTTAGCCTTATTTTCACCTATTACAATTATATCACTCTGTTTTTGATGCATTTCTCTGTTTTGAATTTTTAGATTCTATTTTTATTTTCTCTTTTAGTCTATTTTGTCCTATCATCTAGATTGCAAGCTCATTTGATGTATAGCCTATCTTTGTGACAGATTGATAGCTTGCTTGAACTAAGACCTAGTAGTAGATAGATTGATTACAAGCAATTTCTCAGTATTGGTTTGACAAACCCACCTACTTACCCTATGCTTAGATGATTTGATCTCAAGGACACAAAAAGCCTTTTATCATGCGTCTCAAATGATCCTCACGTTCTTTAGCTCATTTTTTTGTTTACCACTGTTTTGTTCGCCCTCTCAACTGCCCCTAATTCTGGAATACAATAAAGAATCTCTCCTCGATGACTCCTTTGTTGTATGCACCTTCAAGATAATCAAGAGACAAACAAACTCAAACGATTAGTAACAAAACAAAGTATAAACTCTAGTCTTAAACTAAATCTTGGCAACGGTGCCAAATTGATGTCACTTTTGATACCAATTAATCAACAAGTGCAAAACATCGATGTAGCCCTTGAGAATCAAATACACAAAGAACTTAGAACTAACACACTAGAATTGAAATCAACATCAAGCTAGAGAAAATTGATTTCAAATTTCAACTAAAGACTACTAAACTTAAACTAAAAATAAACCAAATTCAAATAATGCAATAACAAAGATCAATCCATATACCACTAAACTCGATATCAAAGCAAACTTAAACAAAACATAAACAACAATGATCAAACTTAGATAATCAAGAATAGAACTAGGTCTTTGGTTAGGGGAATGATCAATGGGGAAACATTACCAACTAATGATGCTTAAGATAACAATGAAGCTCAACCTAGAACATGAAGCACATATCTAGATCAACCCACTTTCATGGCATTGACATCTATACTAATCAACTAATCTAGTTAAGCTAATCAATCAATAAGCATTAAACTAAAGTCCATTAAGTCCAGTAATCATCCTAACTTCATCTCTCAATTGTTAGGGAAGAAAACCTCATAAAAATGTATCTCGGGAATTTCATCAAACACCTCTCAGGATTGAAACTTCCTGGCAGCTAGATTAAAATGGTCAGCTTGAATCTAGCATTTAAGATCTCCTAATATGAAGGAATCTAACAACCTAAGCATTGAAAATCATTCATCTAACCCTAAATCACCCAACCATCAACCATTAAACAACTACTCACTCATAATTTCAAAGGAAACAAAAGGAAACAAACAAAGATGAACATAATGAAATAGAGATGAGAAAGATAAAGAGATTCTTCAATAGACTTCAAAGAAACAAACCAAAGTGGATCATCCAAATGGGTCTCTTATATTTTCCCTCAAACTCACTTTCAATTATGTTTTAAGTTGCTAGAAAATTAAAGTTTAGATTTTCTCTCCCTTAAACTTAGGATTTTAAAACATTAAAAATGAATCTGGATCAACCCGGGACAAACTGGGTTAGATAACACAAAATAATGCGTGCTTGTGAGGTTAAGGTGGTGAGGTCGACGTGTGGTGCATCCAAAAATCTTGGTTTGCATGTTCCTAGGGTTAGGGTCACCACGTCGGACTGGGGGTCAACATTTGGTGCTTCCATAATGCTTCATTTCGTCGTGTTCTAGGTCGGTCTCCTCATGTTGGGTACAAGATCACCTTCCCAAGCATCTGAACGCTTCCGCTGTGTGCGCTCTAGGTCAGACTTGTCATGTCGGGTCGAAGGTCGACTTCAAAGGCATTCAAAGCGTCAAGGTTGGTGCATTCATGATGTCGAGCTCGTCGGGTCGGATGCATGGTCGACATCTCAAGCAACCAGAACGCTTTATGAGCATGCATTCAAGGTCAAGCTCCTCTCGTCGATTTGCTGGTCGACCTGATACTTCATCCACATGCTGTACTTCAATTCTTCATATTACTTTGATTTGATCCACTTCTTTGTTAATGTGTCCTATCCCATGTCTCCAAAACACCAAAGATAGCTCCAATTCACCTTAAATGAGATTAAAAACGAGAAAATATGTGACTCGATTTATCTACAACTTTAAACTGGGAAATCAAAAGAAAATTTATGATAAAATGAATGAATGTGACTCTAAGTTATGAAAAAGCATTAAAATATGCATGAAAATCTATGTAAATATGGTATATATCAAATAGCCTGTGGGAGGAGACTTGTGGAATTCACAGTGGATGCTGAGAAATGATTTCTGATCAAATGGGTTTGTGAATGTTGGATGAACGATTCTTTGCTTGATGCTAAAGATCCAAAATTGGGAGAAGAATTCTTATGTGAGGTAATCGAGTTGGTAATGAAACTCTGGTTGCTATGCACAAAAAAATATTATGGCTTAATCTAAACCAACATTTGAACAAGTAATTCTTTTCTTAAACATGAACCTACCGCGTTGCCAAATTTCTCACTTTCTACACTTGGAATCAGTTCATTTACTCAGGTAAGGATATAATAATTCATGCATCCTCCATTATAATCTCGTACACTTCAAGAAATAGGTCATCATCTCCTCTCGTTTCTTTCTCCTAAACCAACTACTCAAAGGATCATGAACAAACATCAGAATCTAAAAGTAGTTGTTGAATCAGAAGACATCGAGTCTTGTACCCTCAAGCCAAAAAATTGCATGTAATATAGTTTCGAGTATCCATTATGTGAGCCAAACATAGTTTCAAAGTTATCGCATTGAAGCAGTTCATTATCTTGAACAATCACCTAGCTTGTGAATGCTTCAGGTCTTCATCGATATTTGTTCCTAGGAATGAGAGGCTTGTGAGATCAATGGAAATCTTATCAAATCATTCAAAATACTTCAAATTTAAAAATGAAATCTTACCAAACCACCCATAAAGTTTTTCATTTTACTTCTAAATCCCATTGAAGTCACCAAGATATCTTAAAATCCTACTAAATCATCCAAAATTTCACCAAATATAAAAACCCACTAAATCTCCTAAAATTTTGTATTCAATACACCCTCCTAAAAATCAATATTTTAATACACCTCCTAAGCTCCCAACAAGTTGATTCTATTATTGCTTCCTATGCATATGTAAAGCAATACTACATGATTCTATACATAACTATAATGCAAATAGAACTACATGAATTTTTTAATAATTTTCTATGCAATACAATACTCAAGAAAAAGAACAAAAAATTCAAATGAATATTGACCACTGGCCCTCTTCCCTAAACTTACTTATCAATGTCTCAGTGAAGAAACAAATCCAAGAAACAAGAAATAAGACATAAAGGAAAAAAAAATCAAAAACGAAAATGCATGTACAAGTTGGTGGAATTAGTACCTTTTACAAAGCATAGTCCCCTTGGGCTGGGGTATCATCGTAAACTCAGGACTCTTTTACAAGCTCTTGGCAGAGATTCTCTTCTTCATTACTATCACACCCGAGCAGCTGATGAATGCTAGAGAAGGTCCAAGTTACCGCAACAACTGTTGGATCCTTACTAGCGTGGGGCAGTAGAAAATGTTTTTGAGAAGACTTTTTTCAGTGTGCTTCATTTATGATGTGTCATCTCCCTCAAGCCTAGTGACTGCACTTGGGTCTTTTATCCTTGAGATGCTTAAGGCGAATGTGGCCTTCTCTTGATGTTTGATAACAAGATTTTAGATTCTTAGCTATGCAATTTCTATTGTACTAAGGAATATCAATGTAGCATAGAAGGTTATCAAACTAAATGGGTGTTTTACTAGAACTTAGAATTATAATGAAACTATCTAATCCAAGCTAAATTTATTCAAAGATTGTCACTAAGCCAGAACTGTCTTAAGAGCAAATAGTAAGATCAAACAATAGCAATGTAATAAGCGATTAAACGAGTTGGACAACGAGGAGTGAGGTTATCGATCTATGCTTAGCTAATAGTCCCTAGTTTGCTTAACACACCAACAAGAATCAACCTCAAGATAGTGAGTTCAACACAATCAACATCATTCTCATGAATGTCGAACTTTGCCAAATTAGAATTAGACCTAACTCTTATCAGCGCAATCTAATCAAGTAAGCATGAAGTATCAACCCAAAACGGCCAATAATCAGTCTAAACAATCAATCTCTTAAGCTAGATATGATTATCTCAGAATTTATTTCGTTCAAGCATTATATCAAACACTTGGTAGGTGGATAAATGCAACAATCAGATTTTCAAATGGCCAATAAGAAATCAACATTAAGAACAATAATTTGATGAGATCCTATCATTTCTAAATTTAAGCAACCTAGATCTTCCTAGATCCACAAGGATCTACCTCATTTTCTCATAACCCAAGGTAATCTACTCAATAACCATGATGAAATGAAGAAACCCAAAAATTAAAATAAACAAATTAACTAGAAAGATAA
The DNA here is from genome assembly GCA_900406435.1 of Lepidium aucheri. NCBI lineage: Eukaryota > Viridiplantae > Streptophyta > Magnoliopsida > Brassicales > Brassicaceae > Lepidium > Lepidium aucheri. The sequence goes on along the minus strand of OVBA01009383.1, from coordinate 6,078 downwards.
GAGAGAGATGAACAAGACTAAAGAAGAAAGAGATTGCAAATACTCAATAGATTATAACCAAATCAATCATCCAAAAGTGAGTACCAAAGAAAAAAAGAGAAAAAAAAACTTTAAAACCTAGCCAAATGAATAAAGTAAAGCGTGGTTTCATTGTGTGTGGCTAAAAAGTTATTTATAGTCCACTTACAAAAACTCTAGAAAAGTCAACGCAGAATTAAAAAGTCAACAAAACAAAAATAGGTAGACAACTCAAACAGACATATGTAAAGTTGTATGGTCAAGTTTTGCCATGTCTTCATTATTCCAATAATGCTCCATAGTGATCCAAAAAGCTCCTAGTCTAGTCCTTGCTAGTCGTCATGCCTAATAATGCTCCATAGTGATCCAAAAAGCTCCTAAAGTACATAGAAATCACTCTATATGCAGTATGTATGCAATGCAGCTGCAAAGTATGCAATATGAACCTAACAGAACTCTAAAATGATGGAAATGCTATGGATTTGTATGAAATATAAGCTAAATAAGGCTCCTAAAACATGATAAAATGCAGACATATCAACTACTCCAAACTTAGATTTTGCTTGCCCTCAAGCAAATGCATAGAGATAATAAGGAAGAGAGGTTGTAGACAAAGGGAATACCTTACTTCAAACAAACAATTTGTCAGACCAAAAATCGTTATCCACAAGGTAACCCATGTACCCTTGGAAATGCCACAAGATACTTGTATCCAAGCTTAGTATCCAATCCTAAGATTTCTAGTACCTAAGTTGGCCTTTAAGAACACAGATTCGAACTCTTATTTCTAGAGGTGAATGCCTCAAGAGGGACTATTGATCAATGAACATTTGATTCAACTTCCTTGAACTTAACATGAGTTATTCGATTAAGCACATTTATCTTTTCTTGTTTTGGTTCAATTTTTCATAGGCTGGTATTATAGGATCCACAACCAATCAGAGGTTTACTTCACGTCCTTTTTAAGGATCTGCAAACGTGAGAGAGTTGCTTCATGTCCTGTTCTCAACTTTCTTAGTGAGACAAGAAAATGTACAGGTTTACGTACATTCCCCGTTCATTTTAGGCATCATTGAATGAGCTCAGTTTGTAAGAAGTCACCTTTCTGTCGATTTAAGGAAGGAAAGCATTCAATGCATCTCAAGGCCCCAGTTCGGTGGTTTAAGTTCGATTAGAAGAAGAAAAATTAGGTCCTTCCAAGACACAACACAAGCATAGGTTTCCTAGGTGAATGATCTACCCATCAACATTCTAAAGGGAGAGATCACCAATCCACAAAGCTCACTATGGTTACTAGTCGACAACCTAACAAGATTGCCTATCCTTAGCAAGATAATTCCAAAACATAAGTGCAACTAGACTCAATCCTATATGAATGCAACTATATGACACTCTTTCTATGGATTTTTGAAATATTTTTTTGATTTTTATGGATGTGCCTTAAATGCTATGATATGCAATGAATATGTTGAAATGAAAACTCTTTATGGATTTTTATGCCATAGATGATATGCATGAATTATTATGAAAATCAAACTAAGAATCACAAAAAATATAGTCAATATCTTCTAAAACTCTCCACCAAACTTAAATTATACAGTCCATTGTGTAACAAAAATATAAAAGAAGATCCTAGACCACACAAACAAGATAAACATGCAGTGGTATTTACAATAGAGGGAATGGAGTTGTTACCTTATGGAGACCAGAGAAAGAGACTATGGAAGCGTTTAGAACTAACTTGGCGCCTGCCATGTTGAGTTGTGCTTAACGAGTTAAACTCTGCTCAGCACATGAACTTGTCCTAATGCTGATCGAATTAAAGGGTATGAGTTCTAAGGATTCTTACTTAAATCTACTATACTTGACCCTCCTAACGTTACACACACTCCCCATGACCTGAAACACAAGAAACTATAAAGAAACAAAGAAAAACTGCAAGAAATCAAAAGAAAGTATATACAAGGAAATGCTTGAGACTTCCTCCCAAGTGAGATTGTTTATAGTCTCAAACTCGACTTTTCACTCCCAACAGAATTGGGGTGGTTCAGAGAGAGGAAGTGAATTCCCCTATGAAGTGGTTCCAACAACCATGTAGAGCTTATTTTTCGGCCCATCAATCGGAAGATCATCTCCTTCCTTGCTAACTAAAGGGATGCCTCCGCAAGGCATAATCTCTTTAATGCTAAAAGGTCCTGACCAATTTGATTTGGGCTTTGTTGGGAAGAGAAGCTGCTTGACTTTGGTAAAAGGCTTGGGATGCTTGCTACTCCTCATCCTATATTCAATTATCCCCATTCACAAATCCATTTGGTTGTAGATTTACCTTAGTTCCAAGGTCCAATTTGGGTAGCTTGCATAACTCCTTAGGAGGTCGTTGTGCAGTCTTATTGTAAGCAAACAGATATTCAAGGCTCGTCCCATCTACAACCTCTTCATACATTGGAGCTCTCATACAGTAGTCACTAGCCTTGTCACTCTTAACCAATACAACCTGAGGGAGTTTAAAAGGTTTATTGTCCAGCTTGTCCAATCCCTCAATTGAGAAGCTTTGTCTTCCAATAATTGGCCTCCTCATTGCCTCATTGATATGGAACTTCATTTCTAGGTCTTTCCCAAGGTTCAACTCAATGGTTCCACTCCTCACATCAATTAATACACCTACTCAGGCTAAAAATGGCCTACCAAAGAGTATTGGATCATGTGGTTCCTCATCCATATCAAGAACCACAAAGTCTGTGGACACCTCCACATTTCCAATCCTAATAGGCAAATTCTCTAGCAAACCATGAAGGAATCGAATAGACGTGTCAGCTAGGATCAAAGAGAGCTTACAAGAACTGTAGTTGCTGAATCCTACCCTGTTGTCTACAGAGAGTGACATTAGGCGGATTGAAGCTCCAAAATCACAAAGACATTTGTTGAAGGTTAAATTACCCAATGAGCATGGTAAAGTGAATGTCCCAAGGTCAGCTAGCTTCTCTAGCACTAATCTCCTCTATTGTATGGCAATGCACTCATTGACACGATCCTAATGTGGATTAGGATGGCCCAGACACACACTCAAGCGGTAAAGGACAAAACTCGATGGTGCCACTTGTGAACTAGCAACCAAAAGTGAATCCGCCAGCTAGAAGTTGAAGAGGTGCGACTCTTGGTGATTGAAATTGGTTTCCCACTAGAATATTGGAGTCGTGGAGCCAATCAAAGGAGACCCTTGACCCAAAGAAGCCACTACGAAGAGTGATAGAAGGCAGCAGAATAGTTTGAAGGCAACAGAATAGTTTGAAGGTGAAAGGTCGTAAATGAAAGGAATAGAGAATGGATCAGACTTAACTTGATGAGGACATCAAGCCGGTTGAACCAAGCATGCCAATGACCAGAGCTAGAGCACGAAAGCTTAGACAACAACTAGGAGAAGATGTAGCTGACATATTGATCAAGGAAGATGATGCTCCTTCACCAGACCGCACAAAGATCGACAAGAGCCATATTGAAGTCTTTTCAAGAAGTGCGGAGAAGGCAAATAACTCAATCCAAGACCAATCCACACATCAAGAGGAGAACCAAGTTATTAAAGACGTTCAAGAAGCTGATCAAGAGGTCCAAGAACCGTCAAGACTTGAGCTGGAAGCAACCAACAAGGCTTGGCCTTTCATTCGGTCCAACAAGGTATGTTTTGTGTTCAATATAAATGTTTTTGCAGGTCCACCAAGCCCAATGGCTCCAGCCTCTTAGAATAGAGAGTCATAAAGTAGGCTGTTTATTTTCGTTTAATAACTGGACCAATGATTCAGCTTGTGAAGCAAGGCCACAATCGAACTCTAGTTAGTTGTTTTTGTATTTTGTTTCTTGTTTGCTTGTTAATGGGCTGCGACCCATCTTTTATTGTTTCTTTTGCTTTGATAGTACCCTTATATAAGGTCTCCTTGCAGCCGTGTAACTATTTAACTTGATTATCAATAAAGACCAAACTTTTTCTACATAGAAAAACCTAGCCGTTGGAAGCTTAGCCGCTTTGTCTAAACGTGCAAACCACACCAAGTGATCTCGAGAGGATTCTCCTTGATCAGAAGTGTGTTTGAGTGTATCAAGAAGCCTTCCATTCTTCTTGTGGATCACTCCTCATTCCACCTATTCCGCCACATATCAACAACTTGTCAAAATTAGTACATTCAGTTCCCTTTGAGAAGCTCCATTCTTATCAACCTTAGAGAAGCACCTTGAGGCGTGCATATCATTTTTTGTATCAGAGCTAAAGGTTTCCTACAAGGTTGTATCTATCCTTAATCTTTGTTTTTATCACGTTTTTTATTTCAATATTTGCTTCATTGTCATCACATAGGTTGTTAGTTGAGTTTTCCGACTTGTTTGAGCTATTGTTTGCTTAGATCCGATTTAGAACTTTTTTGTGATGGCTAGGGGTCTTAGTTTTCAATTGTAGGAGACAAAGAAATCAGTTGTTTGATCTCTAAACTCTTGTAGGGTGCATAGAATTGTGTTGTTTCCATCAATCGTTCTTTGCATTTTTGTGTTTTTACTTCTTCTCACATTTTACTTTTACAAAAAAAAAGTAACTACTTGTTTTCGTGTGTATGAGCATGGAGAATCAAGCTAACATACCAAACATAACTGAAACATTGGCTCAACTTCAAGCGTAACTTCAAGCTATCAACACACGTATGGATTGTTTGGAGCCTAGATCGGGGAACACTCGTGTATCCATACATTCCCGATCCATGGATAAAGCTATAAAAGTTTCTTTCTAATTGTAACCCCTTAGAGGCCGTTCCAAGCAGGGGGGGCAGCGGGTAGGCGAAATGGAAGTTTGGGCTCTGCCTTTGCCCAATTTTCTTCTGATCTCGATAAAGCTACTCAGAATCAATTGGCAAGAGGTCAACGATTGCGTGAGTTACATGATGATGAAACAGATGCTTACCGGGATGAAGAACTTGATCCAGACCCGGATGATCCACCACTTAGACATCGTAACACACGAGGAAGAGATCCACATCATCGTGGACGTGAGCGAGATGATCCGGTATGCACCAATATCGATCCAAAGCTTACCGCACCAACGTTTGTCGGTAAGATCGATCCGAAAGCATATCTCGATTGGGAAAAGAGAATGGAGTACAGTTTGAGTGCTACCATTATGCTGACCACAAAAGAGTGAGCTTTGCTGCTGCTCAACTCAGGGACATTGCCTTATCATGGTGGGATCGTGACATGGCTGAACTTAGACGCCATCACTACAACCAAGTCACCACTTTGGAAGAGATGAATTTTAATTTGAGGAAAAGTTATGTACCTTCTTATTTCCATAGAGACTTACAAAAAAGGTTTCGTAAGTTGGTGCAGGGAAATAGGTCCATGGAGGAATACTTTGAAGAGTTTGAAACCTTGAAGAATCAGCTAAAGACTGAAGAACCGGAGGAGACTATTATGGCTTAATTTTCGGATGGTCTACAAGACCGAATAGCAAGAACAGTGGAGAGACAGCCATATCATGAGTTCAGAGAGTTGCTGCACTTTGCCATACAAGCTGAGCAACACATGAAGAGAAAGACGGTTGTATCCAACCGCACCAAGAGCAACAACTCTTGCATTGTACCCTCCACTAGGCCACAAGACAAAGGCAAAGTTATTGAGCAAGATAGTCTTTACAAGAAAGCTGAACAAGAACCACCTAAGAGTCAAAGACCTGAGGTTGTAAAGTTTCAAATTCTACTAGAACTCGTGACATTGTGTGTTTCAAGTGTCAAGGTCGCAGACATATGGCTAGAGAGTGTCCACACCAAAGGACAATGATTGTCACCAATGGAGGAGAGTATGAATCACAAGATGAGGACGAGATGGAGGTAGATGAAGCCAGTAGGAGAGGCTGAGGAGACTGTAGCCTACCCGGACGTAGGAGAACTCCTTGTAGCTCGCCGTGTACTTAGCTCTATGGTTGTGCCGGATGAAACCTCACAAAGAGAAAACATCTTCCACTCGAGATGTACTATTAGTGGCAAGGTATGTAGTCTCATTATAGATAGTGGTTCATGTACTAACGTG
>OVBA01009382.1:0-10720 GCA_900406435.1 Lepidium aucheri | reverse complement strand
CAATATGTCCTTATCCATATGCTCCTCATCCGTTGTGTTAGGTTCTGTCTTTACCAATGTCATATCAGTGTGGTAGAGTTTGGTTGAGTTTGTTCACTGTGTGGAGTTTGGTTGAGTTTTATTTGATAGTGTAGTAGAGTTTGGTAGAGTTAGTGATGCTAATTTGGTAGAGTTTGGTTGAGCTTTGGCAGAGATGACTCATTTAACCTAGTTTGTATAATGACGATATTATCCCTTCCTTCTCTCTAACTCGATGCCGCCATCCATCATTGAAGGAAAAATCACTGTTGTTACTTCTTATGTGCTTCCTTTTCTTGGTTTTGGATCTATGGATCAATTCGTTTTAGTCTGTGGGAGTTGGAAATTCGACCAAAATCATTGGTTCTTTGTAGTAGATACTTCTCATGGTTGTAAAATCTTGGAATTGAGTGAAGATCTGCGTTATAATGAGTTTGTGAGATTGGTGCATGAAGATTTGATATAAATCAAGAGATCTACAAGGTAAAACTTAGTTACATTTCAAATGAACTCATGCATGAACTACCACAAGATACACCTCCTACCTTTGTGACCAACGAAAGACAATAGTGTGGGTATGTGCAACAATTTCAAAAAGAGTCAATTCGTCTTTGTGTGGAGATTTCAAGGAGATCTCATATTCCGGTGGAAGAAAGTATAAGAAATGAGCCAAAATGCAAGCTTAAATTTGTCCCACAAAAGACGACTTTAAGTCAAGGTTGAAGACATATTCTGTTTTACATAGGTTTGACTTTGATGTTGTATCATTATCGAGGATGTTATTGGTTGTGAGATGTTGGGTTCCATACTGCACATGGAGAGTCTATTCTTCACGCCATGATCGTAAGAGTCCGTATTTCTATATTCGGATATATTGTGGAGAACACACTTGCTCAGTTATGGAGAGGTCATCTTGGGCACGTCAAGAAGCGCTTGATATTCTTGGTCGCTTATAATTGGATTTTGTTGGTGGTGTTGGGCCTTCTGTTCTTCTCTCTCATGTTGCTGAATCAGTGAACAAATTTTTTGGTTTGAAGGTACATTTCCTTCATGGTAAACTTTGGTAGACTTTGGTAGACTCATGGTAGACTCTGGTGGAATTAGCAATGCTAGTGTAATAGAGTTTGGCATAGCTATGGTAGACTTTGGTAGACGTATGGTAGACTCATGGTAGACTTTGGTGGAGTTAGCAACACTAGTGTAATAGAGTTTGGCATAGCTATGGTAGACTTTGGTAGACGTATGGTAGGCTTTGGTAGACTCATGGCAGATTTTGGTGGAGTTAGCAACACTAGTGTAATAGAGTTTGGTAGAGTTTGGTTGAGCTTGGTTTAATTAGGTTTGGTTGAGTTTTGACATTGTCTCTTTGTTTGAACTTTGTACAGATGAAGTACTGGAAGTCACATCGTACTTTAAAGGAAACCCGACCTCTAGTTATAGGAACTTCAGAGAATAGTTTTGAAGAACTTCCCTCATATTTGTATATGATTAGACGAGAAAATCCAGGAACACTTATCAAGCTAGAAGTTGATGGAGATGATAGATTCAAGTTTCAATTCCTTGTATTCGATGCAAGCATCAGAGGATTTCCGTATATGAGGAAGGCTGTTGTTGTGGATGAAATGTTTTTACAAGGAAAATATAAAGGGACTCTTCTCACGGCAATGCAAGATGGGAATTTCAACATTTTCCCTATGACTTTTAGTGTTGTTGATACCAAAAATAATGATTCTTGGGAATGGTGTTTTAGATAACTCAACTGTGTCATTCTTGAAGAGTTGGCCATCATTTCAGATATGCATAGATCAATAGCCAAAGAAATAACAAAAGTGTATCCGCTTGCCGCTCGTGGGATTTGCACTTACCATCTACGCAAAAATATTTTGTCCAATTTCAAAGGAGGAGATTCCTTTAAGCTGTTTAAGAAGGTTACTACTTCATATAGGCGTGACAAGTTTAATGTAATCTTCGGCCAAATAGAGAGACTATATCAAAGGCTATATGAGTATTTGCTAAGGGCAGATGTTCGTTTTTGGAGTTGTGCGCATTTCCCATGGAGTAGATGCAACTTCACCATGTCAGACATAGCAGAATCTATCAATCAGGCGTTAGCTGAAGCGAAACATTTTCCTATTGTGCAACTTATAGAAGCCATTAGGGCAATGTTAACAAGGTGGTTTGCGAAGAGGAGGGCAAAGGCAGCTGCAACAACGACCATTCTTTCTACATCAATCAAAAAACTTCTCAAGGTACGGCTTGGTAAAGTTTTGGTAGAGATTGGTGGAGTTTGGTAGAGTTTGGTAGAGTTTTGGTAGAGATTAGTGGAGTTTTGGTAGAGTTTTGGTGGAGTTTTGGTAGAGATTGGTGGAGTTTGGTAGAATTTTGGTAGGTTTTGGTACAGTTTTGGTAGACTTTGGTAGACTTTGGTAGAGTTTTGGTAGACCTTGTTGGAGTTTAATAGAGTTTTGGTGGAGTTTGGTATAGTTTGGTTGACATACTATTTTTTTTTACCATGCAGAATAGGCTCCTCGAACCCACACAGTACAATGTGCAAAACATTGATGAGCATCACGCGGTTGCCACGTGCTTGGGGTCCTTACATTTGGTTAATTTGACAGAGAAAACATGTTCTTGCAATAGATTTAACGTGGACAAAATACCTTTTGTGCATGGTTTAGACGTAGCAGAAGTATGGAAGCGTTTAAAGATCGAGTTCACAAATCCTTACTATTATACGAGTTACTTGTACCATGCGTATGCCAAATGTGTGATGCAAAGAGATGCAGCACTTCCAATACCTGAAGAGGTACTCATAAAGTTTATTTACCTCCTGTTGCACATAACCAACCTGCTAGGCCAAAGAACTCACGATTGAAAGTTTTGTTTGAGTGCTCATTAAAGGCAAAATGCCCAAGGAAAGTGACGACTTGTTCATGATGTAAAGGTGTGGGACATAATGCTCGAACATGTAGAGCAAACGTCCAATCTTGAACGTCTACCAAACTCTATTATGTGTATATCCATGTTATGTGTAACTCTACCAAACTCTATTATGTGTCTATCCATGTTGTGTAACTCTACCAAACTCTACTAATATCTATTCAGTTTTAATTTTGTTATGAAGAAGGCAATCTTTTGTTAAGTTAATATATTAGCGAATTTCGTCCGTTACAAAATCAAAATTATTGATATACTCTTATAGGACCATCTTCTACGTCATAAAATTATGGTCCTTTTAGAATATTTTTTTGTTAACAAAAGAGAGTTTTCTAAAACCTTATACAAACTCTACCAAGATCTACCAATAAAAAGGTGAGTCTACCAAGATCTACTAAGAACTACCAAGATTTACCACTCCGTAAGCAACCCCTGCAACGCTGTAATCAATACCCCCTTATCAATGTTTTTCACATGAGGAATTAATTTTCTATGGTATTAGAAGCTCATCCATAACTTTAATGCCGGATTTCATGCGAATAAAAGAGACGAAACAATCCTATATTTCCTTAATCCGCATCTAACACTCGATAAACTTCAGCGTGTAAATACCACAATCACCAGATTGGTGGTTCACTAGGGTCACTTTCACCCTAGAGATGGTGTAAGCCTTTGCTTTAACATGTTTCTGCATCTCCTTTGGTAGCATGGTTCTATGCAGATATGGAATCATCCTGGCATACGGCCTGTTTGCATAGAAAAAAGAAATCACATTCATAAGTAAGATAAAACAAGCTCTACCAAAGATAAACTAAGCTCTACCAAAGATAAACCAAGCTCTACCAAAGATAAATCAAGCTCTACCAAAGATAAACCAAGCTCTACCATAGATAAACCAAGCTCTACCATAGATAAACATAGCTCTAACAAAGATAAACCAAGCTCTAGATAAACCAAGCTCTATTAAAAGATCAATCAAGCTCTACGAAAGCTCTACCAGCTTCTACCAAAGAAAAACTAAGCTCTGCCAAAGATCAACTAAGCTCTACCAAAGATCAACCAAGCTCTACCAAAGATCAACCAAGATCTACCAAAGATCAATCAAGCTCTACCAAATATAAACCAAGCTCTACCAGTCAGTTGTAGGTAAAGAATACCTGACTAAGTCAATCAAAACTTGATATGCCACAGCTGAGAGAGCATGATTGTATATGTTAACGGTCTCTTTAACCAAATTGATGACAACCACTACCCAATGGACATTTCTGATGTTATGAGCAATGTACAATTTGTCAACATCCCAAACCAGTGGTTGTTCGTTGGACACCATGTTGGGGCTCTCCTAGAAAATATTTGGCGGAAAGAGTCATCAAACAAAAACTTATGGGGGTTTACCGTGAAGGACTCGTACTTCTTACACCACCACCAGCATAGTCCAGGATCAAGAAACGCTATCCTATCACTTTTATACGGAGATAGATTCTGCAAAGATCTTCAACGGAATATTGTTAGTCTTCGAAGCTCCACCAAAGCTCTACCAAATATTTAAGATCAACAAAACTAACCTCTAAGTTTTCAGAGGCTCTCAGTGATGGGGAAGATTGTGAGCCTTGTGCTTCTCAGAAATCTGTTCCTTCTGAAAAACAAATCACATTAAATATTAAGTCAACCAAACTTTACCAAAAATCTACCAAAATCCACCAAAGATCTACCAGAAGACAATATAAATCTACCCAACTCCACCATAGAACTACCAAACTCCACCATCGATCTACCATAGAACTACCAAACTCTACGAAGCTCTACCAAATATTTAAGATCAACCAAACTAACCTCTAAGTTTTCAGAGGGTCTCAGTGATGGGGGAAAATTGTGAGCCTTGCTGCTTCTCAGAGATCTGTTCCTTCTTGAAAAAAAATCACGTTAAATATTAAGTCAACCAAACTCTACCAAAGATCTACCAAAATCCCAAAGATCTACCAAACGATAATATAAATCAACCAAACTCTGCCATCCATCTACCAAACTCCACCGTTGATCTACCATAGAACTACCAAACTCTACGAAGCTCTACCAAATAGTTACCAAACTAACCTCTACATTTTCCAAGGTGGCTATTGCTGGGGACAAAGGTTGTAAGGTTAGCTGTTCCTCAGATAATCTTTCCTTCTGGAAAGAAAACATGATAGAGTTAGTACCACTAACTCCACCAATCTCTACCATATTTTAACTTATATATATTTACATTCAAAACAAAACACAAAAGAAATACACCAAAGAAAGATAATAAGTAAACATTATTCATGTATATATCACATTATCAACAGAGAGTACAGTCTTCCACCATATATATCAAATTCATACAACATAATTGGGTCTTCAATACGGTTCAGTCATAATCAAGTAAACTTTCACGTACCAATTTCTCCCCAGATGATGCCTTAACACCTTCTTCTCGTTCCTCACTTTTAGTAGACTCACCTTCATCCACAGCAGACTTCTTCGGCTCTTCCAAGGCCATGATTACCTTCGATGGTTTACTCTCCAACGCTTTAATGAGGCAAAGATTGATTGATTTCTGTTGTGCCATGGCTTCCTCAAGCCTACAAAGGCTCATCCGTCACCGCCTGGTCTACTCTTTTCTCCTCTAGAATTCTAACCCGTTTAGACTGCATCTTGATGGCATTTAGCATGTTAACTTGATCAAATACCATCACATCAAAGGCTTTCTTCATGGACTGCATAATTTCTAACATCAAATTTTGCTCCTCCCCTTGTTTTTTGGCCTCATACTCCTTCTTCCATTTCTTCTCCAATCTTTCTTTTTCTTTTTCCCTAGACAACTTCTGATATTTAGCCAAAGTCATCTCAGGCTGTAACTCATTTCCTTTTGGAGTCTCTTTGCCTTTGGACTATCATGAGTCTTCTTCTTCTCAATAGATTTCTTCTTCTATGGCTTCTCTGGTACCTTCGACTTTGCCTTCTTTACGCTTCGGATTTCACGTGCGGGCACATCGGCCTTCCTCTTTGTAGAAGCCTTTGTAAAAGTTGGGTTATCCCAAAACGTCTTATCTAAACTCCCATCAAGAATATCTCGGATCATTTTGTCAACTTTTGGATCACAGACACTTCCAGGCCACTCCAGATATATATCATCGTAAGGCTTCTCAAGAAGGTACACCACACAAGCCTAGAAAAGAGAAAAAATAAGTAAGATATGAATATATACTAAGTTAACCAAACTCTACCAAACGTCAACCAAAATCTACCAAGGTCTACCACACGTCAACTAAAGTCGACCATAGCTCTAGCAAAGTCTACCAAACGTCAACCAAAGTCCACCATAGCTCAACCATAGTCTACTAAAGTCTACCATAGCTCAACCAAAGTCTACCAAAGCTTTATCATAACTCTATTAGACGACAAACAAGATCTACTCACGTCAACAAAAGTCAACCACAGCTCTACCATATCTCTACCACACAACAAACCTAATCCACCAAGATTTACCACATGTCAACAAAAGTCTACCATAGCTCTACCATATCTCTACCAAATAAAAAACCTACTTCACCAAGCTCTACCACATGTCAACTAAAGTCTACCATAGCTCTACCACATATCATACGTTCTCCACCAAGATCTACCACACGTTAATCAAGCTCTACCAAGATCTGCCAATTGAGGAATCTTACCTTGTTTTTACTGGATGCCATCTTATCAGCTTTGAAGATATCCTCGATATCTATTCCACGGCAAGTGCGCGATGCCCACTGCAAAGTGGAATATGGCCTTCTCTTTTACCTCCCCACATTGGTCCTAGATGTGGGATATACTCGAACGCCCATATGAGAAGCACATACACAAAACCGTGAAAATTTAACGTAGAAGCTGCCCGTGATGCTTGAGATACCAATTTGAGGAGGGAGTCAAAGGCTACTCTCACCCACGGATGCCTCTCAAACCTTTTTGGATCCATCACCAATTTGGTATGGTAAACTGGGATCCTACTATTGGTGTGCAACCCAAAAATAGAGACATACAAAACCACCCGCAACCCCACTTGCTTCCTCTTAGCAAAATCCCACTTCTTGCATACCTTTAATACCTCTTTAAGCTCTGACATTTTAGGACCATGACCGTGGACTAAACCCATGTTAACCCATAAATACCTAGCCGTTAAACCCGCATCATTAGGATAATGCAACCGACACTGCAGCTGCGTGATATCCTGAAATTCATTCAAAGAAAAATGGATTGGTTGACCATCGGCCAACACCCACAGCTCATTCACCTATGGTGTGTCAAGCATATTCCCCAGCAGGTGTTGCACGTACTTGCTTGCCCACGAGAACCTTGTGCTGGCAAACTTCAGTATAATACCAAGTTGAGAATTCCTTTCAATGTCCTCGTTAGCATCAGTTCCAATATAATCCTTCATCGAAGTTATACTCTTCAATGTGCAATAGTGGTTTATGCTTTAGTTGATCAAGGGTAGGAGTCCAGTTGACAGGACCCTCTTAGGGTACTTTTCTCTCCCTCTATACATGTGTTCATGTGGAAAATAAACAATAAAATATTTTAGAAATAGTTCTACCAAAGTCTACCAAACTCTACCACACTATATATTAGTTCCACCATAGCTCTACCAAAGTCTACCAAACTCTACCATAGCTCAACCAAAGTCTACCAAACTCTACCAAACTCTACCATAGCTCAACCAAAGTCTACCAAGCTCTACCATAGCTCTACCAATGTCTACCACACTATAAACTAGCTCGACTAGCTCTACCAAACTCTACCACACTAAAACTAGCTCTACCATAGTCTACCAAACTCAACCACACTACGAACTAGCTCTACCAAAGTCTACTAAACTCTACCACACTACGAACTAGCTCTACCTCAGTCTACTTAACTCTACCAAACTCTACCACACTATCAAGAACAAATCAACCAAAATCGAGAATAAATCCAGAAAATCGAGACTAAACCCAGTAGAAACACAACCAAAACCAACCAAAATGAAGACTAAAACCCAGAAAATCAACTAAAATCAACCAACTCTAGAAAATCTACCAAAATCAACAAACCCTAAAAAATAATCAACCAAAATCTACCAAAGAATCCAGACCAAACCTAGAAAATAAAAATCAAAATGCATGCAAACGAAATGTCGCAAACCCTAAAAAAATTTAAAATCTTCGAAAACACTACATAACAGAGTTCGAAATCAACAAATATGTACTACATTACCTTCAATAAGTAGAATAAAACAGAAAAATTAAAGAAAAAGATGAAATTTTGGTGAAAAATGGCAGTTTCGGAGGAAGAAGCGCAAGAAGAAGAAGCGAAGAAGAAGAATACATAACTGGACAAGTTAATTTTTTGTGACTTTTCCCATATTCTTTTTTTCCAACTTTTTGGAAAATATTTAAGTCATATAGGTATAATTATAAAGTAATTGAATAATTATTTTAAAATTAATTAAAAAAACCATAAAAGGAAATAGGATACATGTGCAGCACACTCTGTATAGCTTTCACTCCTCCATTAGTGGTCCCATTTTCATATTACTTACAATTTAATTTTCGAATCAAAAATCTATCAGCCCCTCTCCTACTTGTATTCTTCACAGTATATTATAGACTCATCCAAATATTTATTTCTCCATATTATACTTTAGAAAGAAAAAAATTCAACATGAAATTTTTTACAACATTCTCTACCAAAATTCGATTCCAAAAAATTACGTAACACTGCATATTATTTTTAAAAAATTGGAAATATATCTTGTTAACCTAATTATTTACAAGAAAAAAATCATATTAATTTCGTTGATTATATTCACAAACGTAAAATGATAATATTATTTTCTGTCAAACGACAAGATCCACCCTATAGTCAAAATCTTTTAATTAGAGCTGAGTAAAAATTGAACTTATGATGACATTACCTAATATCAAACTAGATCAGAAACAAACAAACTTACCATAATATGCAACTCAACAAATAAAAATATCAATAACAAGTAATAAGTAATTAACAAAAATAATTACAACTAAGAAATAACCATAAATATTACCAGTGACGTTACTAAAAAAAAGATAGTAGCACGTTTTAAATCGAATTAATATATCCATTCATTGATTGATTGACTTACAATCACTCAAATAACCGGATTTTGATTCAGATGATCCATTTGTTAACGAAAACAATAAAATAAAAAGCTGGTCAATGTAAATAATTTTTTTTTCTTTTAAAGTAATATAAAGAGAAAGACTGGCATTAAATTTGCTTAGGCTCCTCACATGGACCTGCATGTGTCCTTTGTAAATGTTAGTGTACCCCATATTTTTAGGCACACAACTATTGTCTATTATATTTATCCTTTGACTCATTTTTTTTAAAAATAAATTATTTTCATATATATATATATATATTCATTGTACAATGCCAAAGTAACATTAATGTAACTATGAATTTTATTGTTCAGAAGTGAACTTTACTCTACATATCTCTCACTTCTCTTATTCTACATTTTTGATATCATTTATTTTTTTAGTTAGATGACTAATTCAAATGTTTCCATGGTAAAAATTTAGATTTCTATATGAACTTTGCAAAATTCATCTGATTCTTATTTTGGAAAATTTCTTGTTGACAAAAAAACATTTCCGTAGACATAACCCAATCACTGATTTTATACTTATTGATACGATTAGTGTAAATGAACAAAATTTATATTGATTTCTAAATAAAAGCATTGAATAGTTTTACAGATACATAAAATGACTACATTTTTTTTTTTTGAAAATACAGGAATTTACAGATATAACCAAAGAATTCCAAACCGTATTCCATAATAGTATATAAAATTTGTGAAATGTTTGAGTTTTTTTTTCTCTATTTTTACACTAACATTTATCAATCATAAACAAAAATCAGAAGAATAATAATAAAAAGGCTCTAGTGTTGGCCTAGACCCACATCTTAAATTTTCAACCATCAAAAACAAAGTTGTTTAATCTGTGTAATTACTTATATCGATATTCATCTATCTTTATCATCTGTTTTGGAATATCTCTTTCTACTTTAACATATACATAAGATATAAAATATAAGTTTCTCCACTTATTATCAATTAATTTTAAGTTGAAACCTATAATCTAATATGTTATCAAAGTTTAAGTTGACAAACAAATGCTAATACATTTAGTTGTGGCATATCCAACATACATTAATATATTTAGTTGTGATAACTCCGAAATTTGTGGTTTGGACATCTGGAATGGATATATTAGAATATATTATATTGTGAAGAAAATGAACTCTTAATTTTATTTGACTTTCTAAATAAATACTAAATTTTTCGTTGACTTACCAAAATAGACACGCCGTTTATTATACCGTTAAAATAAAACGACGTCATTTTATTGTTTTCGAAAATTAAAAATATGCCACTCCAGAGTTTCGAACTCAAGACCTTTAAGACGAAAAACCTAATTCTTTGCCAATAGGCTAATGACTCTTTCATACAATTATTTAACATACCTATTTTTATACTGTATTGACTAAATAATATGTGTACATATTTTAACATCTATATGTATATATGTATAGTATGTAAAAATACATATATATGTTAAAATATATATACATATACATATATATATACATATATATTAGCTTATTTAAATAAAAATACATAAACATATATATATATATATATTTAACTTATTTAAATAAAATATATAAATACATA
>OVBA01009380.1:0-10722 GCA_900406435.1 Lepidium aucheri | reverse complement strand
ATATATATTTTTTTTTTTCTGTTTGTGATTCAAGATCCTTAAGCCATAAATTTGACATTTTCGTTTGTCTTATTTGATAATCAGCTAATAATTTATTGATGTAATTTTGGTTAACTTTTGGAAATGTATTAGTAGTATATATGTTATTGACAAGAAAAATTGTATATTTTTGGTATATCACTATTTTTGGGGAGAAAAATACAGCACAAACCCAATAAAATTTAAATGTACTCTGAAATTTATTTTGAAAAATTGGTGTATATGAAATTATTTATTTAGATATTTGAAGTAATTATTAAACTATGATTCATCATTAAATGCTTTGTTACATATGTTATCTTCTTCACCTATTTAGCATTAACTTCGCATTTATTATTTTTGGTTCGTTTAAAAGTTTAAACCTACTTACTTTTTTCACCTATTAGGGTCAACTTTAATCTTCTAAAAAATTTTAAATTTTCAAAATTTATATTTTTGACCAAAGTTTAAAATTTTACAAAAGTAGGATTCTCAAATCTCAAAAAAAGCAACAAGAATAAAAGGTAGGATTTTTATCTTTTGTGTGATATGACTTAAATATTTGGTAAAAGAATTATAAAAATAAAATAAATTTAAAAATTGTGGCTACAAAATAATGAAAATAATCACGAGCATCCTTAAACGAATTTGGTAGAGAGAGAGAGCACATGGGAGGAAGTTGCAGAAGGTTGTTTTGATGGTTTGGAAACTTTGGAAGCGTGTGACTTTTTCTTCTGCAACTTTCTTCCTTTAGTATCCTTATGGGCCATCTCCTTTTTATTTTATTTTTATTTTTTATAAATCATGTTTTGCCGCCTTGGTGATTTCATTTGTGTAAAACTTTTTTTTTTAATATTATACTACAACTGCCGAGTTACTTTCAGTATGGTGATTAGGATGATTCAGCTAATGATTCGTGATACCGAGGTTTGATTTCTCCTCATTACACTAGTATAATAAAAAGGGATTTTAGGGTGTGGGCTAGGCTATAGACCGGATCTTGTCGATCCAGCTGTTGACAAAAAAAAAATTGCACTACATCTAACTCGTCTATTAGTCTAGTTCCTACATAATATATACAGTAAATTTGATCTTTGAATGTATAAGTACAACTGTTTTTAGTGGATTTAGTACATGTCCTTAGACAATTTGAGTAAAATTGTTGAAAAAGATAAACAATTGAACAAAAAACTATTTAAATATAGACGATTGCATGTGGTATTCAGTCTAGTCACATGTGGTAAGTCTACTAAAAATAGGTGCAATTGCATATCTAAGAATCAAATTTCATTGCTTACACTATGTAGAAACTTAGCTAATAGGTTAGCCGGTTGTGGCCCAATATTAACAAAAAAAAGTAGAGTATTAAATCATGCAATTATAAAATATCTATAGTTAAGTTTATTTGGAACTAGATGTTAAACGCTCATAAATAACTTTAAATGTTTGTTTTATCCGCCTATTTTAAGTAGAATTTGATTGGTTAGAAAATAAACAAGCTCTTGCTTATTGTTACGAATCAAACCATAAATTTATAACATTATATCTTTAAAACTAAATTATATTTTCTAGCATTATTATTAGCATTCTCACGTGATATTGTTTACGGTTTTAGAACATTTACGTTATGAATCAAATTTAATAAATGAAAAAACATTATTAGTAGTATTATAATGGATGACTACAATAAAGAAAATCAGGTTTTTTATCTTAACATCCCTCCTCAAAAACCAAATAATTTTCAAAATAAGAAGTGGAAAATATAAAAATTTCTTAAATATAACCTATATAGATTTGAATATAAAGATATTACTTGTAATTTTATATTTATTACTAGCTTCTCATGGTTAAACTATACATTGATATTTAACCACAAAAAAACACTTCATTGCATACATTGTTTCCTATTGTTTTTCTTGCATGAAGACAACATTTGATGGGACATTTCGTGTGTTTTGTTTTTATGTAACTTAGACATCATCATTGCTAATATAATCAACATGCATATTTTGTAATATTGTGTTGTAAGACCACACAAAATTTATATAACACTTGTCACTCCAAATATATGTATACAACTTCGTTTTTTCACAAAATTGTGAGCATGAATGTGAACTCAATTATGAACCATAAGAAAACACCAAATATTTTATAAGAAACATTTACTCTCAAACTATACATCGAAATATAGAACTCCATGTAGTTTTTTTTCCAACAATTAAATCGACAAAACTCGATCCATAGCCTAAAATTTACATCTAAAATCCATTTTTAAGCTACCATAATACACCAGGTAAGAATCAACCTGTGATACCAATCATTAACTGGATCATCATAACCATTAGACTAAAAGCAACTCAACCATATAATTTTTTCTTTTACTAATCTTTTCTAGAGTTTTTTTTGTTTAAATAAACGTCAAAAAAAATTATGTATTATTGTGTTGTAAATTTATTTTGTAAATTTTTCTATTATTTAATTTTTATTTCTATAAATATTCAAGATCACCTCCTCTCTTTCTTGAACTTTTGGCTATTTGTTGTCTTTTATGTAACACAAGTAAGTTGAATTGATTCAATTGGTTATATATTTAATTTGATTTTTTCAGTTAAATTTGAATTTTCACTACCAAAACACATGCGTATATCATTAGTAATATTATATTATTTAAATAAATGATATTATATATAATCACGTATCAACAAATGACACATTATATGTGATTTAACATCATTTGTAACATATGCCATTGTTATTGTATATTTTATAACCGCACGGAACAACATATTTAGTATGATGAAAATAGTTGCATCAATTACTTAAACTGATACTAGATATTTGAGTTACAACTTTTAGAATCACATTTATAAGTGATTTTTTTTTGTCACACAACTTGCTGCTTCTTCTCATTACTAAATAAGTTTGATTACACAACAAGAGAGATAAATGACTTCTAGTCCAATACAGAAAGCATAACTGAATAACATCAGTCGGAGTAACTCAAACGACTGGAAATAAAAGATAATGGCTGGAATATTGATTACTAATCTTGAGAAGATAGTGAACAATTCCTCGTTCAGTTGCCTGGAAGGTCGGTCGAACACCTCGGAAGCTCTTTGAACAAAATGTATTGAGCTTTTAAAAACATCCAAATCAAAGTTGATTCGGGAAAGGGTTCTCTCCCAAATGGAAGGAATCTGAGACTTAAAATTAAGATAATGATGGACTTTCTCTCTAACAATCATGAAACTGGGTCTGTCTTCAAAGGCCCATATTCCTACAATTGAAAGAAAATATTATGGGTCATACCTTAACTTAAAGTTTTGCCTGATAATAGGCCCATCGACTGATCCATTACAATTGGATCTAATGCTCAGAAAATTGGACTGTGGGCCTTTATTGGGCCAGGTCCACCAGATCCACACACAAGACCATGAGGCCCGTATTCGTTGACAGCTAGGTGGTGCTCTAGGGTTTCTGCAGGTGCAGCCGGAAGAAGCTAGAGATGGTCCACACCCTTGTCACCGGAAAATCCACCAAAGATTAGCCAATTTTCTCAGATCTGGGAAGGATCTTGAGCTTTCAAACTTCGTGGAGGAGTTTGAAGATTTCGGAGATATAGCAATGGAGAGAGTAAGAGTGCGTGCCCAAGGACACGACAGTGGAGAAGATGAAGCGAAGAACATGCCGATAGCCTCACCGACAGTGAGGATATGAGAACCGGAGGGCAGAGGGTTCAAATCGCGGGATGATAGAAGGTGGAGCGTAAGTTCTCAGAGGTTTTGAGCCACCGGATATGGCTGGGTTTTAAGAGACCCAAAACTCATCTTCTCCGGTGGAGGAAGGGAGTAGTGACAGCATCGAAGCTGATCTTTTCCTCAGAGGTCATGTCTCCGCCGCATATCACCATTGAACCCGTCAACAACTAGAGAAGAGGGTGAGAAAAGAAAAAACCAAAAATGAGGGAAAACAAAGAGAGGTGAAGCACAAAGCCGGAAGGAGAAGAGAGAAGAGACTCGATGCTGGCGGAGACCGCCATCGGCGTTGCCGGCGTCGAGAAAGAGGATGAAAGGAGTTGTCTTGAAAATTGGGTCCGAGAAGTTTACTGGTTTTTTACTTTAACCTCATATGTACGTTTAGAGGGTGGTACTCCACTTCACATTTATAAGTGATTTAAATAATAATTGTATCAATTAAAATTAAAACTCATGGAAACAAATCAAATAAATGATAGTATAAGTCTAGTTTCTTATAGTGTATTCTAATTGAAAATGACGAGATCACTAGACTACAAATTTTTCAGTAATTCTCTTGGTTATATAAAAAAGTTTAAAAGAGAACATATATGTAAATATTTTCAATATAGGCATAATATCTAGAAAAAAATGAAGTAATTTATAGTTAAAAATAGTAAGATTCGAAAAAACAGTCTTTAATTCTAACCAGGAAGATTGGGACTTTAAAATTCTAGAATAAATGACACAACATTTACATAAAAGTATGCATTAGAAATTAAAATAATATACTAAATCGTATCTTTTCCAATGCTGCGTCACGATTAACGATTTGTTGTCTGGAGCTTAGTCATTAAACACCGTGATTTTTGGAGAAATCATCTTTTGTTATTATAAAATTCTTTTAAATATTAATCCCTAATTAAACCCAAATCACTAGTTCCAATGTGGTCAAAACATTTTTACTTCGAAAAAGATCATTTTCTTTCAATCAATATTAAATAAATACTACTATAAAATTTTGGTTTCCTCAAAAGCTGTGTTTTACAGAGTCTTCTGTTTTTTTTCAGTTTTAAAATAAAATAAAAATAATATTATAACACATGTTTTTTTTTTCTTACAATTTTTGATATTTTAGGGAGGCATTTGGGTTTAATTTCGGCTATGATTTGACTTCTATTTAATTTGGTTAATTTAATTACATAAAAGTTTTAACCAAATTTAACCAAACCTATTATGGTTTGATTTTAGTTCGGATCAGTTATATTCGATTAAATCAATTTGGTTTGGTTTTTGTATGTTTAAATAAAAATAATTGAATTGTAACTAAATCGGTTAAAAAATTACTTTAAAGAAATTAAAGTTACAATAATAAGATAAGTGAAAAAAGTATGAAATATGTAGATTTCTTAATTTTTCAAAAAAGAAGTGATAACGTCATTTAATCAAGGGTTAGATAAAATAAATTTTACTAAATTAAAAAAAAAATCACCGTATTAACATATATTAATACTATAAATTTTTAAAAATATTAAACAATAATATTATTAATAAATAGATAAAACAAACATATTAGTTTATTAGTTTTGTTTGGTTTCAAACCGAACTGAATCAAACTATTTGAGCTGAGAAAAATTCTAATCAAAAAGTTTATGTATACATTTTGATTTTGTTCAGATCGATTTAAATTCTGTTGGTTTGGTTTGGTTCGATTAAAATGCTCACTCCTAATTTTACTGTGTTAGTGTAAAGTCTGTAATTACCACTTTTCATATATTTTATATTGCTTTGCAAAATCTGATAATTGAACTTTTAATTATTTAAAATTATATGAAAAGAAAAGTGTTTAATTATTTAAATAAATTAGTGTAACGAACACTAACCGTTCAACTAAAATTTATGATTTCCAAAGGCAGCCTTTTGCTATTACTCTTCTTTTTATGTATTTGTCTCTAACTTTTTAATGTTTAATCTGCACCGTTGATACTATTCGACCAAAACATTATAAAATCTGCACCGTTGATATAATATTAAAATTGAACGGTTTAGATTGATTGCATGCTGCACGAACTGATATGATTATTTTTTCTAGTACAGTACATTTATACGAGCATCTCCAACTAATTCATCGATTTTTTAATTCTAAGATAATTCTTTTTATTTTTATTTAATTGTTTGGTATTCTAAAAACCCATTACTTAATTTTTAAGATTAAAAACTGAATTGAAAAAATGTTGATTGTTGGAGCTGTTTTTGTTAAAGCCGTATAAGTTTCTTTTCTGTAACTACAATTATATTTTAAAAACATAGTATTCGAATATTGCAACAATGGAACGTATAAAATTGGCGGAAAACAAAAATATATATAAAAACATAATCTAAAAGTAGATATCATCACACATATAGAAATCGAGTCATATTATTTACATTATATAAACACTTAGATAATAGATCGACCAAATAACGGCTCTAGACTAAAGCTCATAAAACTAGGGCTTTAGACGCTATAATATATAAAAAAATTAGGGACATCAATTTTCCAAATTCATCGATAGAACCCTTAAAAAAGGAAGACTTCGAAAAATATCTGGAGTACCAGAAAAAAACAAACCGAACATATATACTAAAGAAACCAAACTCAAAGTACTCTTATCGAGTTGGAGAAAACAACTAAACAATTAAACGTGTAAGTTAGCCAACTTTAGTTGGAAGAGTTTTTAATCTTGATAAATTATATGTTATTGCCCACGGCTTAGTAAATTCTAAAGTTATATCACTAAATTTGCCACTTAACTATTCAAACGTAGACCGAATAATTGTGATCGGGTGGTAAGAATCAGGCCCATGCGTCTTTTATGTTACGAGTTCGAGTCCCCAACCGTTTAAACTATTTTATAATTAATTTGGTCATTTGAGGGTTAATAGATTCTACTCCAGATGAAAATTAAAGTTTGTTGATATGTGTCTGTAGAGTTTATTCGATAAGTTCCGACCTTCATACGGATAAGAATATATGCTTACTACTCATTTGTATAACTGACGGTAAAATCTACTAGTACACATAACTACCTCCAAAAGAATAATCTAATCTCCTTCCTATAAAGTCTAAAAACTTCTGAGTTACAAAAAAAACTATTCAAACGTAATGATGAGTTTAATTGTAAACAATATAAATTAAGATAGAAAGCAGATTATCAATTTTTGAATAACTTGAAGCTACCGACAATTATCATTATTTGCTCAATAATTGGAACAAATAAAAAGATTACTTGTTAATCATGATTTAGCACATGCCTATCACTCGTGAAAAGTGGAGGTGTCAAACTCTAAAGACCTTTCATTAAAAAAGATAATAAAAATAAAATTATAACAAGAATTGTAGTATATGATACTATAATCAATAACAATATAAGAATACACGATATTTTTTCCTTAGGAGTATGTAATTGTATTTTAAAGAAGAATAAAGAAAAATTGTATTTACATTTCACAATTTGAACATTTTATTTAACTTGATTCACTTTTTTTTTTACAATCAATAGATTTGATTATATAAAATTAGAAAGCTAAGACAAAGATGAAATATTTAGAAATATGTAATTTTTAACTAGTCATCTAACATTACGAATTGAACAATGATAAAATTACGGTTTTGTAGTTTGAATATCTAAGGATGAGAGCAATAATTGAGTCGCTCAATTTGTTTTGTCAATTTTATTATAACTGAATCGATAAAAGCTGATTTATAGCCAAAACATATTTCTAAAAATTGAACGATTCAAAACTCAAAACTTTATCGAATTATTTATTTATCATGTTCTGCCATATATCTTCGACAATGTTCTAGTTTGTAAAGTTTTGAGTCGCTTGATTTTTTTGAAGTAAAGAAAGAAATCAGACTATTTCGATGAGAAGTTACCATCTTCACAACTTGTGAGCTATTTTTTTTAAAGATTTTCTTATTGAATTTCATCGGTGAAATACATCTTCACAACTTGTGAGCTATCTTTTCTAAATGATTTTCTCTTCAAATTTCATCGACAAAATGCATGATATAGTCGAAAGCAAACTATTATTGATTAATTTATGTTTGTCATTAGAACTTATATTTTTCGTTCAAGCATATGTTACCACAAGATAGTTAAATGATCATTATAAAAGAATAAGATTGAAGATTTCGTATTAATATGAAGTAGTTCAATAGATATCAAGGTATTGACGATATCTAAACAGAACATGATGTATAAATTGCTCGACAAATTAAAGAACTAGATCAATATTTAGTTGCCAATACTCAGATTTTATATTTTGCAAGTCATCGACTAATACACATTTGTTTAGCTGCATAACAATAATAATATATGGTATATGATATGAACATATATGTGTAGATGGTCACGAAAGAAGATAAGGGACAAGGTAGGTGTCACGAGAAATATAATGAGACTCTTAAGATATGATTAAGCTTAAAATCAAACCAAACATTTAATTCATCTTTGTCTCTTAGGCTCTACCATTTTTATTTCTTGATTAGATGCATTTTTTCCCTATTTATTACATATTAAACTATCTTATTTATAATATATGAAGTTAAAATTGTAATCATGCTAAACACAAGTAGTTTTTAGTCTAATGGTAGATGATAAGTTCACTAAAGATGGACGCACTTGCATGTCGAGAGATCGAATCCTACCGCTTACATAATACAGAAACTTGGCTAATGATATTCTTAAGGTTCTTCAATTTCGTTTGTAGTATAGTTTTCAATAAAAATTACTAATCTTTTCAACTACTAATCTTTTCAACTATATGTACTTTGTGTTTGATACCAACCGTTATTGTGAAGACGATTCATAATAAGCATACAATTCCCAAGGGTATGGATTTGTGGAGTTTTATACACATAATATAGCTGAAAGTATTTTGCAGAAGTTTAATGAAAATGGGCTAGCTAATCAAATCCAATTCGATTATGCTTAAAAAGAAACATAACCTTCAATCATACCTCATATCGAGAGATCAAAATTGAGATTGAAATTGAAAGAGATAAGAGTGAAAGCCATGAAAAATTTGCCTCATAATCTGCAAAAGCAGTTGAAAAATTTAAGAGAGTAAAATAGATATATTTTCGGGACACTGAGCTAAAGAAAATCGATAATGTCGAATCATTCAAATACACTGAACCTAAAGTTTAGAATAAACTAAAGAAAATCCTAAACAGAATGTTATAATCTAAACCGATTTACCTTTGAATGAAGTTTCAGCTTCTATGTGACTATGACCGAAAAAAAGAAAGTGAAAGAGAAAGATAGAGAGAGAAAGAGAAAGATATAGAATTCAAAATTGATAGGAAAAAAGATAGAGATTGAGGCGAGTTCAACAGCGATATAGAAAAGAGTTGGACGCTAGGTGAGCAAGAGAAAGTGAAACCAAAACTCAAATACTTAATTTTTCTAAGTGTAAGTCTTTTTCCACAAAACTATCTCTTCAACAGGCAACAAAAAATGAAGATGTAGTTAACATACAATAGCGTTTAATGAATAGAAAATGTTTTAATAGAATATATAGAACAAAAACATAAGCGAAATAAATTACATTTTTGGCGCCTAATTTTTGATAGTGTTTTAATTTACACCCAAAATGATAAACGCTATGAAAAATTCAACCATAGCACAGAATATGAAACCGCTTTAATTATGTGCTATGAAAAATTATATTTCCTGTAGTGTTTTATCTAAATGTACGTATATCTTCAACATTTTCACCAAATATATATATATATATATATCTAAATTATTGTTTGCAATTTTATTGTAAGTACAAAGGATGTATAATTTAAATTTATAGGACTTTAGCTCTACGATATTATTGGTTTGTATATTAATTAGTTGCAAAAGTTTCCGTGATCAAAGCTTTAGCATTTGAATGGTATAAAGGGACTCTGATTATAAATATTTTAGAATCACTTTCCAGTTACTATATTCGACATTGTGGAGTTATATAAATCTTTTTAATACAAAAAGTGCAATAAATATAATGAAAAAAATGAAAAGTTAAAAACAATTAGTTTAAGTGCTCACTCTGCCGACGACAAATTTAGCAGGTTAATTATAAATTAAATTTCGAACTATTCTGTTTCGAATAAGCAAAATTCAACGAGAATATATGGTACAAAAATTAATACAAAAAAACACTATAATATTAAACTATGCAGAATATACAATTAGTGAAGTATACTCATATAATGACTACACAGTATTGTAGAAAATATGCTATGCAAATTGCAATTGGTAGCTAAATTTAGCCTTGGCCAATTTTTAAGAATTTATTTATTGCATGCATAATTATCTTTTTTATTTTTTCAACGATAAATTATATTGATAACAAAATAACAGCAAGTTTTACATTAAAAATCAAGAGTTATCTCTCTAACACGACAAGTTAAGACGTCCGTTTTATGATTTAAGACTCGAGGAATAGAAAATAAATGAAAAGATGAAAATAACGAATTTAACCTTGCGAACTCTTCCTAATATCTATAATTCTAAGGCATGTCTAAAAATCACTACAACAAAACATTAAATTACCAACGCAATTTTACAACGTTTTTGGGAGGAAAGATTTTAGGGATCGATTACCAACGTTTTTACGAGGCAAATTAATTTCGTTGTAAAAACGTTGTAATTTTACAACACAACTTTTCGTTGTAAAAGTGTTGGCAATTTACGACGAAAGTACAACGTCTTAACATGTACGGTAAAATTTCGTTGTAAACTCGTCCCTATGTTGCGACGTTTTTACAGCGACTTATTTTACAACGAATTTACAACATCTTAACATGCGTGACATTGTTCGTTGTAAAAACGTGTCTAAAGCGCAATGACTTTACAACGAATACTGGTTACAACGATTTAAAGATGAAATTTGTTGTTAGGTACATACGTTGTAAGTTACTAGCATCACAAGCAGA